>JANAVB010003600.1:11968358-11990858 GCA_029216955.1 Iris pallida
TTCTAAGATACGCTAGTAGACAACCTTATTTCATGGATGGAAGGCTCATAAAGTGCCCTTGTGTCAATTTTCATAATATACCATTCAAAGAGGAAGATCTCGTGAGAGAGAACCTCGACAAGAAGGGTTTCGTACTGAACTACAACGAGTGGATGGATCAAAGAGATCCTTTGGTTCCGCAATATCAGTCCTCCTTCAATACGGGTATAGAAGAGTCCACTCTTGGAGATTACTTCGAATATCGGCATCGAAACATGGCACATGAGTTGGTATTTGATGCAGCTTGTACCAGTCCATGTTTTGATCTGGTGGATTCGAATCCTGCTGAAAAAGAGTTCTATGATATGTTCAACCATGCCGATACTCCATTATATCCGAGTTATAATTTCATTATGTCCTGTCAGTGGTGATGCGATGTTGAACCTCAAGTCTGATTTAACTTACCGCAGGAATACTACGACTGGATAACTCAGTTTGTTAGAGAGTTACTGCCAAAAAGAGCAAAGGACTTGCAAAAAACATTTACAAGTCGAAGATGATGATACATAAACTCGGATTAGGCTGTAAAAAGATAGATTGTTGCCGAAACAGCTGCATGTTGTAATATAAGTAGAACAATGATAAAGACAGATGCATTTTCTGTCACAAGGACCAGTACAAGCCCATTCGGGGGAAAAAAATCAATTGCACGAGCAAGGTTGTGCCCCTACAAATACATACAGTTTTTGTCGATCACAGAGAGGCTACAGAAGATGTATATGTCTTCGAATATTACAGAACACAAGATATGGCATAGCAAAGAACGAAAGATGGATGAAGGAGAATTATCTCATCCATCCGATGGAGAGGCATGAATGCATTTTGATCGATGTCAACTTGGATTTGCTGTGGACCCTAGGAATGGTCGGTTGACTTTATGTTCTGATGGATTCACTCCTTTCGGACAGTCGGGGTCTTAGTACTCTTGTTGGCCGGTGATTTTGACCCCTTACAATCTACCACCGTCGATGTGCATGAAGACTCCTTACATGTTCTTAACACTTATCATACCCAGTCCAAAAATCAAAAAAAGAACATCGATATCTACTTATAGTCGTTGGTGGACGAGTTGAAACATTTGTTGTAGTTCGGCATTCAGATGTATGATATATCGATGGAGCAGAACTTTCAGATGACAGCAAGTTGATGTGGACCATTAATGATTTTCCAGAATACAAAATATTATCTGGGTGGAGTACTCATGGTATTATGTCTTGTTCGATATGTATGGAAAAGAGTAAGGCATTTCGCCTTCAGAATAGAGGAAAAGCTTTTTTATTATTACCGTCAGTTCCTTCCTATGTCGCATCCATGGAGAAGGAACAGGGACTCCTTTAGAGATAGTAAATAGGAACTAACTCCTCCCCTATTGAGATTGACTGGAGATGTCATTTGGGCAGAGGTAGAGGATTTGTCGACTGTAATGGAAGATCCGAGATCGGGCCATCAGTTAGAAGGATTCAGACATAGCCATAATTGGATGAAGCGGAGTATCTTTTAGCACTTATCTTTTTGGAAGGACAATCTCATCAGACGCAATCTTGATGTCATGTATATTGAAAAAATGTATTCGACAACATCTTCAATATGGTGATGGATATGAAGAGAAAATCGAAAGACAATCCCAAAGCAAGAAAGGACTTTGAAATTATTTGCAGGCGTCCAGAGTTGCATCTAACAAGAAGATCCAATGGTAACTGGGTCAAGCCCTCTGCACCATTTATATTGAGTAGGGATGATAAATTGACAATATGCAATTGGATTATAAAGTTGAGATTCCCTGACAGTTACGTGTCGAATCTGGCAAGATATGTCGATCTTAACGAACGCAAGCTGATAGGGATGAATAGTCATGATTGCCACGTATTCGTGGAGCGTTTACTTCCTATCGCTCTGAGAGAGATGTTGCCTTCTCAAGTATGGGGTCCGTTGGTTGAGTTATGTAATTTCTTTAGAGATTTGAGTTCAAGTAAGTTGACGGTGCAACATAAGTTTGAACTTGAAGAGAAGATTGTATTGACATTGTGCAAGTTAGAAAAGGTGTTTTCCTTCAGCTTTTTTGATAGTATAGAACATTTGTCGATTCATCTTACATATGAAGTGCGTATCGGTGCTCCCGTCCATTATCGATGGATGTATCCATTTGAGAGGTATAAAATAATAAATTATCTAGTACTAATAATTTTTTTATTCAAACAGTTCTAATATTCAATATATTATTTATAGATATCTACATCACCTGAAGAAGAAGGTGGGCAATAAGGCTCATATAGAAGCTTCAATATGTGAAGCATATATTATTGAGGAGGTCTCAAACATCTGCTCAATCTACTACGATACTCAGGTCAGAACAAACTAGAATAGAGCACCAAGAAATGATGAAGGTGAGATCGATGCACCAAATAGTGGAATCAGCACTATCTTTAATATTGGTGGCAAGCCTATAAGTTCTTCTAAGTTATGGTGGTTGGAGGACAATGAGTTTGAAGCCGCTCATTATTATATATGCCTAAATAGTGGTATAGAGGAGATGGAAGATATAGAAAAGTAAGCGACATAATTTTGCTACATATTCCAATTTTGCTATATACTTGTAAAATAAGTTCTCTAACTTTTCTTGTTATTCACAGTATTTTAGAGCTGAGATAAAAATGGAGAGACCTAACGTTGATGATGATGATCTTGCTAGAGAGGTTGACATAAAATTTTGGTCGTGGTTCCATAATTATGTAAGGATTAAAATCATTTAACTATTCTAAATTCAATAATTTGTCCAAGCTTTGTCTAATGATGTTATGATACGTGATGTTTTTGGTTTTTCGTCCTGGCATAAAATTGCAGAACGAAAGACTTCGAGCACTAGCTATCGGACCAAGCAAGAGGGCGAAATATTGGGATGTATATACCATCAATGGCTTCAAATTTAGAACCACTGATAAGCCTATGAATCACTCATTTGTCGATGAGTAGTCTAATTATACAAAGAATCCCGGAGTTTGTGTAAGGGGTTCCGTCTACTATGTCGATCCAAAATTTAACTATTACGGTGTTCTAAGAGATATTGTAGAGCTAGATTACTCTTTTTATACCAAAATTGTACAGTTTAAATGTGATTGGTTCGGCACAACACCCAAGCAAGGATGAAGAATTGACAAACAGTTTGGATTTATTGATATAAAACATAGAAAAAGATATGTAGGTTTCGAACCATTTGTGTTGTCTAGTCAAACGGTCCAAGTGTACTACACGAGTCATCCTAGTCGACGATGCACTACTCATGATTGGCAGGTTGTATGCAAAACTAAAACAAGAAATATATATAATATTGGAGATCAAGCATACCTGGAGGATGAGGTAGTCATGTCTCAACCAACATATATGAGTTTAGCCAGCGTTGACAATATGGAGGTAGACGCTACTATAGAGGTTGATATAGTTGACGAAGAGCTTGACTTAGAGGACTTACCTAGAGGAGGTTGTGGACACATACAAAAAAAGAAGAAGAAATACTGTTTTTTCTTATTGGCACAAGGAACCACAAATTAGGTACGCCTGAGAGATCCTGCACTGAGGATCCCCGAGTACAAAAAGCATTCTGGGGAATGGGACGATGGAGATCGAGCGGTAGTTGCTCCTTTACTCCATTGACACTCTGATTACAAAAGTGGAAGAAACTTAAAAAATTGCTTACTATCGGCTCACTGGCACGAAGTGCAGCAATTTGGCTCTTGAAAATGCTCTCCGTTCTCTGTTTTGAAGAGGTATGAGACCCCTTTTTATAGTCGTTCTTGTGCTGGAATGATGTTATGCGCCCATATAAGAAAATATACTGATTTTCATGTGGGCGCATAGTCCTGCTTTGGGCATATAGAGTGTAGGCGCATGAAGACTGCATGATTGTGGGTTGATCGTGGGTTTGACGTGGCCATATGCTTCGGTGCACGACTGCTCATGGAGACTGACGTGGTCGTATGCTTCGGAGCACGATTGATCGTGGGTTTGACCGAGTCGGGGGCTGTACTTACTTTTGCGCATAGCCTGAAACTGGGCTATGTGCCCCCTTCTTGAGAAGCCTAGAGTGGGCGCATGGGCGCTTAACTTGCTCTGGTGGCTTGCGTGCATATCTTGCTCTGGAGACTTGGGCGTATAGTATGCTCTGGAGACTTGGGCGCATAGTATGCTCTGGTCACTTGGACGTATATAACTTCTCTGGCTTAGGTGCATGGTTGTCAAGACTGTCAAAATTTTCATGCTTCTTCAAAACTCCCTTCAATGTTTTTGATACTTAAACGAGTTTGAAATACTTTTAAAGAAGCATGGGTCGTCTTCTCGTGATGCAGTGGGCGCATTGCATAGCTCTCCCTTTAGGCGCATAGAGTTTGGTCAGACTGTCAGAGAGATGGCTGTTGAGATCTTCCTCAAAAATCTGAACTGACAGATTCATCAGGGTGTAATTTGAAGAGGTCCATACTTTATGCGTTGTCCATGTCAGCAAGTGGCAGTCGCATAATGTGCATGAGACTGGGTCTTCATGTTGGCGCATAAGCCGTAATGGGCGCATAGTATGCAGTGGGTGCATAGGCACATAGGAGTAGTGTGCGCATAGTATTTGGACCATACCTATAAATAGGCTTTCGAAGAGAGAAAATTCATTATTCTCTTTTCATCTCTTCTCTGCACGAACCATATCTCCCAAGGCCACCAAGAGATCTACGAACGGTAAGGGGGCTGCAGTGAGTGGCTCTCCTCCTGTGACATCGTCTTCGACAGTCGAAGACCCGATCCTGGGTGAGGCTACGCCTCAAAAAAAGACTTGAGTGTTAATTTGCGACGCTTAGACTTTTCCTCTGCCTGGGCGCATATGCCCAAGGCAACATTTTTCTGTGAGCATTCATATGCGCCCACAGAAGCATGCACCCACACTGTGGTGTGTTATGCGCCTACATGCTGCTATATATTATGCGCCCACATGCTGCTGTATGTTATGTGCCCACATGCTATTTTGGGCGCATAACCCTTTGGGCACATAGCCCTTTGGGCGCATAAGATTCTCCCAGTAATTAGTTTTTCTTACAGATTCTAAGTCTGACTTTCTCTTTTGTCCTTGCAGTTAACATGTTTGTCCCGAAACTTGGTGGAATCCCTTTCAGCTCTGATTTCCAAGTCCTCGGTACAAGCCTCATAACCGACATGGTCAACAAGGTTTAGGCCAAGATCAGTCATGACCAACCTACGGAACAGACAATCGCCATACTTGAACAAGACAAGACCTTCCTGAAGCAGATGATCAACGACGAGAAGCTCTTGCTGGGAGGGGCACATCGTTTCAAGAAGCCGTACATTATGTTCCATGACAATATAGAATTCGAGGATGACGAGACGATTTATCTAGAAGTCCCTCTAGTAGTTAAGTTAAATAACCAAAAAATATGGTTGCCATTGATGAAGCACCAATACCCACTGTCAGTGTTTACTGATCTGGCTGTACAGAGGCAGATGAAATAGGACCTGACCCCTGAACTGCATGGGGTTGTTTCTGGCAGGATCCAATTCAACTCTGGTGAATGGAAGAAGGACACGTTCAAGTGTGTCAAGGGTTCCATGTCCTACTCCATGAGGGGGCTGCATCCTGGGGTCATAATGAACGATGTCCCGACTGATCTTCACCCTTACGCTGCTGAGACTCTCTCCAACTTGATGCTATCAAAGAAGGAGTCGTATCCGGGAGGGAAGCTACAGATTCAAGGTTGGAGATATTCTGTCCCGTTCTGGAGTGACCATACTGGATGGGTGCTCTCGACATACGAGGCTACCCTAAAAGCTGCCGGTCTTTTTTATGCCGTTAGAGCCACCCAATATGGCAGTAAGCTTAACTGGCCAATGTTTATCTCTTTGGTGGAGTTATAAAACCATCACACGTGTACCTTCTTCACTCCGGGTGGGGAGATGGGTCTGGTTCATCATGAGATGTAGGCGATATCCAAACTTCCCTGGGGGACGGAGCCGTACGCAGAATACGTCCCCTGTAATTCGGAGCTCCTGGATTTGGAGAGGGAGGACTCTGAGATGATGGAGGTGTACAAAGAGTTACTCTGTCACCTTTTTATTTGTCACCAGATCACGAAGAAGAGTAAAACTGAGGGGTCCCTTGCCTATACGAGAGCCTGGACCAACTACATCTTTTCCAGAGAAGAAAGAGACGGCCCTGTCTCCTTCTCATCTTGCAAGCCCTCGACAAAATCTGAGATACCATAGTTGATGGCAGATCACGGGACTGTAGACACCGAAGATAGTGATGATCCTAAGGGGAACTTTCCGGTTTATTATTTCTCTAGCCAGGCCGATTTCAATCTGTCAGAAAAGGCGGTGCTGGCCGCTTTCCTGATGATATGGCTTCGTGATTGTATAGTCCCTGGTGGTTCAGGGTCTATTGAAAGAATAAGTCAGGGTATGATACTTTCGGCTGTAAATCTGGCCTTTGGACGTCAACTTGCTCTGCTGCCAGCGATGGTCTGCGCCATCCAATGGGGTTTACGGTACTTTATTGTGAACGCAATAACACCCGATGGTAGAAAGGATTTTGCTAGGACTGAGTTTTTCTTTCATTATTTGATGGGATAGCTGGTGCTGCATTATCCCAGATTGATGAATGCCGGGCTGATGGTAGACTCTTTGGCGGGGGATGCCTTTCTTCAGAGATTTAAAGATGCTGATTGGACCGTTACAAGGGTGCATATTTGTAGGAAGGCTTTGAGTTTTCTGCAGAACTATGAATTCTTTAGAGTGTCGCCTCCGTCTGGTAGTGGTCGCGCAGGAGACACCCTAGTAGATGAGGGAGCACTCACTACTATCCTTCCTATTGGGGTGTTTTGTTGGCTCCAATCCATCAGGCCTTTCCATCTGGTGCTTTGGAATAGGAACCATACTTTCCTGGAACCTTATTTGCTGAGTCGTTTTGTACGATAATTCGGCTACAACCAGCTTCTCTTGGGCAATCCCAGCCCTCATTTACAGTCGATAGGGAGTCTGATCGACGGTGCACGTGCATGGGGCTACTATAACGTTGGATGTACGGGGGCAATTTTTACCCTGTCAGAAGATAAGCCTGACACCCACATGCTCTTTGCTGCTGCCAAGTTCTATATTCAGGTCAATAACGTTCATTCTCGGTATGACTGTGAGCAAAGTTTAATATCGGGGACTAGATTTGCCCCTACTCTTGCTGATATAGGACGAGTGCGCGCAATAGGGGGTTACAGAAAGGAAGGCACCGTACGCACAGTTGAGCCGGCTGCAGCGCCATAGCAGAGAGTTGTTCTTGAGGAGCCTATTGTTGCAGCGCCTCGGAGAGAGGATACTAAAGAACCTCTTCCTGACATTCCTCATAAGAGGAAAGCTTCCACCGAGCTGGTTCCACGGCCCAAAAGAAAGAAGGTTGTTGTTTACCGAAGGAGAAAGAAGGTCACGAACGTGAGTGCCGGCTCGCCTCCTCCCAGTAGATCTTCTCGGCAGACGACGTCGCGGGCCGTTACCATTCGGAAGGTAGATTTCCTCCTAGATTCCATAGCCATTTTGGTCAAACCATTAGGAGCTTTCTCACCATTGCGTTTGTCCTTTGTGCAGGATATTGAAGTTACTATTGCGGCATGTGCTTCTTCGTCTGAAGAAGTGGATGTGACAATAGTGTCCCCTGTTCGTCCTCAACCGATGGATAAGGGCGGGTCTTCTTCAGCTATAAGGATTGAGCGACAGGATGATCAGGGCGATGGCCCAGACCATGACAACAATCAAAATATCAGTCCTTCCTATGACATCTCTTTGGGGGATCTGTCTGCGGTAGGAGCTATGATGAAGGACTTGGATGAAAATTAAGTCCAATCCGCTCATCCTCCCGCGGGTACATTATCTTTGTGCCTCTCTTCGGATGAAGTTTTTCGACTTTGATTTTGCGTGCTCCTCATGAGGCTGACCACGATTGTATATTCCCTTATAGACAAGGAGAAGGAATCACTCGTAAAGATAACCCAAGGCATTAGGAAGAAACAGAGGTTGTCCCTGGCTCCTCTAAATTTGTTGGTGCGGAGAGAGCTGTTAGTGAGCCAGCATCGACTGCAAAAGGAGAGGTTGAACAGCCTACTAAGGGGGCTATTGCTGAATTTGCTCTCGGTCCAGCTGGGGCCATGGAAGATACCTGGCCTGATGTTGGTCGAGGCCTTGATATTGTTCTTCTTGAACAGCCTGGGCCTGCTCTCGGCTTCCCTGCAGCTAAGAATGATGAATTAGCCCAGTCTAGTGCTGAGCATGCTTAAGGTACGAAATTATAACTGTTTCGCACTCCCCTTTTTTGGTTACTGATGCATATATTGCTTTCTTGTCAGGTTCGACTTCTTGTCAGGCATCTCTTCCTGGAGAGGAAGAGCCTTATCAAGCATCCTCCCTGACGACCTCCACTAAAGACGACGAGATGGTCCAAAAAGTCGTCAAAGCTTTCTATTTTGTCCTGAAAGTAAAGCTTCTTGGAATCCTGAATTGGAACGCCACCTTTGGCCCTGTGAAGGCTGTTGTTGAATTCCAAGTAGCGGCCCTTGAGAGCATTGCCGGCTATGAAGAGCGGGCTAATGCTCTAAGGAAGGTTCTGAATGATCTGGAGGGTCAGGTGGCCAGATTCCGGGATGGCAAACAACGGAGCCCGACGTCGCTGTTCCATGCAGAAGACGAGGCTTTGATCACGGCCCTTGCGGAGGAGAGTGCTACTTTCCATGCACGGAAGGATGCCCTCGTTCAAGAGATCGGTGAATTGGCTGATCAGTATGGGCAGTTCAATGCTGCAAGTGAGGCACGTGCTACTTCGAACAATAAGCTGGCTGCACAGATTACTGAGAGATATAATCACATTGTGCAGATCCAAGGCGAGATTGCTCAACTGGAGGCCAACTTGAGGACAATGACGTCTGAACAGGAGGACTATTTGGCTCAGGCTTCCATGACCGCCATAACTTTTGGCCACTTAAAAGAACAGCTGGTGAAGTTGGAGGAAGAGCACATGAATTTGATCCCCTTTCAGGATGAAGCTGCTTGTTAAGAGGAGGCGTGCCGCCGTGCTACCGTGAAGTCCAAAGTCGAAATTGCGGCTCTAAGGGATAATATCAATCGATTGTGTATCCCTTAGATTTTTGTTTGTAACTATTTTTTTTTGCTGTCAAGACTTTTGTATTTTTCTCCGTCTTCTTGATAGACGTTTTAATAAAGAATCTTTTGGCTTTCAAAATTCATGAATGAAGTTTTGTGAAATATCAGAACTAGGGGTAATGTGGATGTAGTAAGTCTATTTCTGATGGGTATTCCGCTGGAGAATTTGATGTGGTCTTATTATCCGTTTTATATTCAGGGTTCTTGAATATAGATAATAAGTTGAACGAAGCTGCTAATAGAGGTAATATGGATGTAATAGCATAGGATGTTCTATATCTGACCAGAGGTAATATGGACGTGGAAGGATATATAACATTAGGTAGGAGTGGATAATTCAGAGGTAATATGGACATGATTATCCTTAATGAATGCTTTGCTCAGAGGTTATATGAACGTGGCAAAAACGTTTCTTAATCATTCCACTAGAGAAATAATTATCGGAAAATAATTCAGAGGTAACAGGAACGTGACTTATTTTTGTCAAACCGAGTTTGGGCAGAGTCAAAAACGAAAATGATTCCACTGGAGAAATATTTTAGAGGACCCATTATCCATGGCGTATTCAAGACTCTTAAAATATGAATAATAGTTAGATGATTTTTCGAATCACATAAACATTACACTGTACATTTACATGACTGAAAATATGTGAACACTGTTTACAAAAGGTTACACATAATATTTCTTCAGGAACTTGCTATTGATAGGCATCATGAGCAAGTCACCATCAGGCTTGGTTAGTCGATACGCACCATTAGAATACACTGATTCTATAACGAAAGGACCTTCCCATTTAGGCTGGAATTTTTCTTTTGTCTTGTGCGTCATGACCGTTGGTCTTCTCATTACTAAGACTAGATCACCAACTTGGAAGATTCTTTCCTTCACCTTTTTATTGAAGGCTCTAGAAAGGCATGCTTGGTATAGCTCAATGTACTGCTGAGCTAACAAGCATTTTTCATCTAGCACTTCAAGCTCCTGTAGTCGCAGATGGTAGCTTTCTTCGGCAGTCAACTCACTAGCTAAGGCTACTTGAAGAGAAGAAATCTGGAATTTTAGGGAAAGAACAGCTTCGCTCCCATAAACCAGAGAAAATAGCGTACTGCCTGTTGGAGTCCAGACTGTTGTACGATAGGCACAGCGACATTCGTCGAGCTTCTCATTCGAATCGTGCTTGTTTGAAGACACAAACTTCTTGATAAGTTTAATGATGGTTTTATTTAAGACTTCTGCTAACCTATTAGCCGCTGGATTATAGGCATTAGAGGCTATATTCTGGATTTGATTCTTATCGCAGAACAGATAGAATGCATGGCTCGCGAATTGTGGACCATTATCATGGATGATCCTACGAGGTAGGCCGAAGCGGTAGATAACGTGATTTTGATGAAACTGATCACATTCGACACCTTTACTTCAGTGAGCGGTATATCTTCTGTCCATTTGGAGAAGTAATCGGTTATAACTAGGATGAACCGATGTCCTCTGGAAGATGACGGGCTGATTGGGCCTATGACGTCCATACCCCAGGCTTCAAAAGGCTAAGATGCTGCCATCGGGTGTAGAAACTTCGAAGGTTTATGAATGAAGTCGACATGGAACTGACAAGCCTTACACTTCTTTACATATATAACAGTATCTGCTTTCATCGTGGGCCAATAATAATCCATTCGTCTGAGGCGATCTTGTAATTTGGGGTATAGTTGATGTGCACGACAAACTCCGTCGTGAACCTCCCGGAGTGCATGTTTGGCTTCTGTGGCCGATAAACATCGTAACAGTAGCCCGTCGTAAGAGCGTCGGTACAGCATTTTGGTAGTTGTATCATAGTAAAATCTAAGGGATCACCTTTGGACAGATACTGCTTCTTTTGGGTCCTCGGGAAGGATTCCATAGACAGCGTAGTCTATAAAAGAAAATCTCCAGTCTTTAACGTCGACGTTTGTTTCCGTTACGTAACTGTGATGAGTATGCAAGACAACTTTCACACAGAATAGTTCTCGACCAGACACTGTGATTGACTACTGAGTATTGGTAGGAACGGTTAGGGAAGCAGCAAGACCGGCTAAAGCATCTGTTTCTATATTCTGTAGTCGAGGCACGTGCTCGATGAAGAATCGAACAAAAGTATAAGCCAATTCGATTGTCGCCTTGTGATATGGGATGAGGTCTTCGTGACGAACTTCCTAATCCCCTCGGACCTGACTAACTATTAGCTTAGAATCACCGTAAGCTTCTAGATAGTCAACTTCCAGTTGTTTTTCCAGTTGAAGGCCGATCAATAGGGCATTATATTCGGCCACGTTGTTAGTACAGGATTCCATGAGGGAATATGCACGATGTATAACTAGATGGTCGGGCGACACAAGCATGATGCCTACTCCGACTACGGTATTCCCTTTAGGTCCTGTTCTTGATGCACCGTAAAAGAACATTCACCAAATGGGGATTTCTTCAGTTGCGTTGTTAGACTCCACTACTTCATAGGTATTTCGTCGTAGAGTTTGGAGGATTCTGGCACTGGATGAGCTGCTAGGAAATCAGCTATCACTTGGCCTTTTACTGCCTTCTGAGGAAGGAATAACATATTTTATGGAGTCAACAACATTGCCCATGTAGCTAAACGGGAATTAAGAGAACCCGATTTACTCATGAGTATTCTGAGAGGATTGACTTTAGATATGATGTGGATAGTCTACCCAGACACATAGTGGCGTATCTTCTGGATAGCAAATACCAGTACAAGACATTCCTTTTCCATAGGTGTGTATCTGTGCTCGGCACCCACCATCGTGCGGCTGAGGTAGTAGATTGCCTGTTCATGGCCGCCTTCATTCTTCTAAGCTAATAGGGCACCAAGGGAATGGTCCATAGCGCGGACATATAGTAAGAAGGGCTTCCCCATTATTGGAGCCACCAATACTAGAGGGCTTGTAAGATACTTCTTGATCACGTCAAATGCACGTTGACATTGTTCAGTCCAGACGAAAGATTTTCCTTTCTTCATGAGCTGAGTAAACCGTTGACACCTTCCAGAAAGATTCGAAATGAATCGTCTGATGTAGGGTAGACTTTCTTGATATCCGCGTAGCTCTTTGAGATTTCTTGGAGGATACATATCGAGGATAGCTTTCACTTTCTCGGGGTCAAGATGTATACCCTTTGAAGTGATAACAAAACCAAAGAACTTGCCGCTGGAGACTCCCAGAAAAGACTTGGTTGGATAGATCTTGAGTTGGTGTACACGCATTAGTTCGAACACCGTTCTCAAGTCTTGGAGGTGGTTGCCCTTGAGATGACTTTTAACTGTGATATCGTCTACATAGCATTCTACTGTTTTGCACAAATGATCGTAAAAAATTGTCTTCATAGCTCGCTGGTATGTCGTCCCTGCATTTTTCAATCCGAAGGGCATCATCGTATAACAGTATACCCCCAACGATGTTCGAAAAGATATGTGCTTCTCATCGTCGGAGAACATCTTGATCTGGTTGTAGCCTAAGAACCCATCCATGAAGGACATCCGCTCAAAGCCGTAAGTATTGTCGATCATTACGTCGATGATCGGTAGAGGGAACTCATCTTTCGGGCATACAGAGTTCAAATCACGGCAATCGATACAGACTCGAACTTTACCGTTCTTTTTCATGATTGGAACAATGTTAGCGACCTAGTCAGGGTGTTGTTCTTTGTGAATGAATCCACTTGCAATAAGCTTCTTGACTTCACTCTCGATGGCCTCCATGATATCTGGTCGAAATCGTCGTTGCTGTTGCTTCATTGGTTTAGCTTTAGACAAAATATTTAGGCAGTGCATAGCGACTTTAGGGTCCAAGCCTGGCATGTCATCATCGCTCCATGCAAAGACGTCAACGTATTCTCTTATAAGCTGTACAAGAGATTGTCGTTCATCGCCAGATAGACTTTTGCTGATGAAGATTGGTTTAAGAGATAATTCATCTCCTAAATTGACTTGGATGACTTCGTCTCCAGTAGGTGGTTCACGTTGTTCGAAACATAACTCCCACCTAGTATCCATCTTTTGAGCCCATTGTTCAAGCTCGATCGATTGGACATCGTCTGTAATTTGGTCAACTGACACCATGTTGACCGACAAAGTTGCTTTGAATATGTCTCCGATGCTAGAGTCTGAATCCCAGAGGCAGGAATCAGAAGAATGAGAACAATGATTTGCTTCGACGTCTAATTTTTCAGGAGTTGTTGGAGGAGTGACATAACCCAAACCAACACCGTTTTGTTGATAATAGTTCTCGGGTTTACGGGGAGGAGCAAAGTGACGTATTGGCAACCGTCGTCCCCGACCGTAGTTTAGCCCCTGGTCGCTTTTTATATCATATCCCATGTTATGGATGATATTCTTGGCCTGTCAACTATATCAGAAGAGTTGCATTTTCCCAGAGTCATAGTCAGCTTCAGTATTGTTATTGGGAGAAGTAGAGTCCAGAATAAACTTTCTTTCGCCAATTATTCGACCGAAGATGATTAGTTCTTCATCCTTCTTTCTAGCTGTAACGATGAAGTAGTGGATATCTTCTGGCCAGACTTTTTCCCGCAGATGAGACGTCATGACCTGCATGCAGAGGTGTGGTCCTATGCCATGCTCTATAGCGTATATTGTATCTACATACTGGTTTACAGATTGGTAGACATCGGAGTAATTCAAAGATAAACCTTTACTTAGAAAATACGCAAGTTCTTCTTCAGGGATAACATCATCCACTGAAGGTATATTATTATGATTATTGATATACTCATTGAGAGGATCATTGTCTGGAACATGAGCCACAAACTTGTCCAAGTTCACCATATAGGGTAACTCTTCAGGATTGGGAGGACGAACTTCAGCAGGTTCTACTCGAGGTATCTTACGGAGACTGATGGTCAATGGTTTGACCTTATCAGGATTCTTCTTTTTAACCCATATTGGAAGAGGCTTTGGAGTACTTTTTGGAGTAGTACGTCCTTTGACTCGGATAATCAGGGACCATCACTGGAGGATGAACATACTTCAGCTTCATCGTCAGCTTCGTTGTCGTCATCCTTGGAGGGGTGAGATTGGTAAAGTACCGAATATCCGTAATAGGCTTCAATGCCCTTAATAGGATCGACAAACTCCATCTTTATGACGCCATCGCTGTTGACGTACTTGAAGTACTGGTGAAGTGTGGAAGAAACGATCATATTTTCGTGTATCCATGAACGTCCCAACAAGACGTTGTAGGATACATTGGTGTCAATTACATAGCAAGAAACTTCTGTTCGAAGATCACCAATCTGGCACTTGAGATAAATCTTGCCAGCGGGTGGCTTCTTCCAGCATTGAAAGCCGTGACAGTTGTATTGGTTGCAGATAGCTTGTGCAGAGGGATTCCTGGAATTTGGAGTAAACTTTTAGGAATGATGCTGAGGGAGAAACCTGGATCGATGTGCATCTGATCCACCATAATCGCCCTGATATGCCCTGTATAGTACAGAGGTCTATCATGACGATTATTTTTTAGTAGCATGTCCTCTTGTGAAAAGGTGATGTTGGGCACCACTTCCATAGTACTGTGGCAGTGAGGACAGGAGACAGGGTCTTCAGGGGAGGCTTTGACTTCAGCGAGATAAGAGTCAGCATGTAGTAATGCCTCACTTAAGGCCTTTTACGTTTCTTTGGAGAGTCGCAATAGATCGAACAGAGATAGCCTGGCAGGTGTATTGGTCAGTTGTGCCAGTATGTTAAAGTTGTAAGGCCGATCCATGCCTTCGGAAGTTGGCGCCTTTAGCGACTTATCAAATTGTGTCTCATTCTGCTTGGCTTTGTCGGTAGTTGAAGGCTTAGACGGACTGGCTTCTGAACTTGTGGGGGCAGCAGAAGCATGAGAAGGTACTGCCTCTTCTTGTGCAGGGTCATAAGTCCGTAGGTAAGCCTTTCCAGATTGTGTCTCGCCAGATAGAACTTCGTAAATAGGAGAAGACATCATATGACATGATTTGTATTTCTTGCCCCACTTTACTTTGGGAGATACCACCATCTGCATCATTTCTTGCACAAGGTCCGGATGGACCCATATGATCTCACCACGTTCAGTCGTGAGTGGCACCAAGGTTGAGTTGCAAGCTGGCGGCAGGTTGACGACTTCCATTATTGCCTTGGGGATCGGGACTAGGTTACAAAACCTGGAAGCGGACGCTCTGGCTGGTCTTGCAGCCTCACTAGCAGCATCCGTCAGAACTCAGCAAATAATTACAGTAATTGGTCAACAGCTGGTATGCCCTTGGAATAACTTATGTATGTAAGCCTTCTATTCTGCGAATGCAGATGAGGATGTCTGAGACTAGCGGTCCCCCTTTATCGATTTTACGATCTATGGAATCCTACCGGACAACGTCAAGGAAGCAGCCTCCATTAGAATATGCTCTCTGCGGTTCTACTGTGACGTTCAAACTAAAACGTTGTATCGTCGTTCCTTCGATGGACTCTTACTTCGGTGTTTATCGGGTATAAAAGCCAAGAAAGAACTTCGTGAAGCTCACGATGGCACTTGCGGGGCCCACCAACCAGGTCCTAAACTTCACGACCAACTCAGACGCATAGGCTATTACTGGCCTACGATGATAGCAGACGCACTGGCATACGCTAAAAAATATCGAATGTACCAAATCCATACGAATTTCATCTACCAGCCATCAGAGTTCTTACACCTGACAGTTGCATCTTGGCCTTCCAAAGCGTGGGGAACGGATATCATCGGTACGATCTTCCCACCGTCGTCAAAAGGTCACCGATTCATCTTGGCTATAACCGACTACTTTTCCAAATGGACGAAAGCGGTAACGCTCGTCGATGTAAAATCCTTGGACGTAATCAAGTGGTTTAAGCATCACGTCATCTACCGGTTCGGGTTGCCACAGAGGATCATCTACGACAATGGCCCACAATTTGTTAGTAGCGCTTCTATCGTTTCTGTGACCAAAATCGAATCAAGGGGATAGCCTCAACTGCAAATAACCCGGTGGCGAACGTGTTGGCCGTGGCTTTCAAAAAATGATTATCAAACTCCATAAGAAGGTCGTGTCTTCTAACAAGCACGATTGGAATGAGAAGCTCGGTGAATGCCTATGGGCTTATCAAACCACAGTCCGAACATCGACTGGCAATACGCCATTTTCCTTGGTATACAGAAGTGAATCTGTACTCCCTTTGGAACTCCAAATCCCCTCTCTACGAGTGGCTCTTAATAGCCATATGACTATTGAAGATAATCACCATCTACGACTACAAGAATTGGAAGCATTAGACGAGAAACACCTCGTAGCTCAGCAGCGTATTGAACTATACCAAGCACGAATCTCGAAAACTTTCAACAAGAAGGTCAAAGAAAGGTCATTCTCGGTTGGCGATATTGTCTTATTAGTTAGAAGACCGATGATCATGACCCACAAGACGGCTAAAAAGTTTTAACCTAAATGGGAAGGGTCGTTTGTCGTAGAAACGGTTTATTCTAACGGGGCATAACGGCTAGCTAAACCCAATGGGGAATTGTTCATAATGCCTATCAATGGCAAGTTCCTCAAGAAGTATTATGTTTCAGAAAAGGTCGGAATGAAAAGCATCTCCAAGTGTAACCTTTGTTCCTACATCCTCATCCTATTTTGAATGCCTACCATGTCCATAATACCTCTGAATATGCATTCTTGACCTTTTTTCCCAACACGTCCATATTACCTATCACTACAAAAATACAGTATTTTGGCAACAGATTTTTAGTGACGGAACTTTCCATCGCTGATAGCGACAGAAGAGCGACGGACAGTTGACAAAATACCATTAGTTATGAACATAAAAAGTTGATCATTTCTCATTGCAAAAAATTATCGATAAGAAGTAGCTTGGTCGTCGGTAAATTAGCAACGAACAAGCAGGTCGTCGCTACTCCGTCGTAAATCTGTTAGTATTTGGCAGGGAATATGCGGGAAAGTGGCGCCAAACTTAGTGAAAACCTCACGACGGAAGAATTTTACGTCGCTAAATGAGAGCCATCGCAAAGTGGTCGCTAAGTTGTCTTCCTAAGTTGTCGTCGCTAGACATTCACGTTTAGCTTAGGCGACTTATTAGCGACGAATTTGTCATTGCTAATCGACAACTACCTAGCGATGGATTTTTTCGCCGCCAGTCCGTCGCTAATATGTCGTGCCCTACCTCAAATAATTCGAATCAATCAGGATATTTCTCACTTCCTCCAAACTCTCTCTCTTCTCTCTTTCTCTCTCTTGCGTGCCCTCCACCGTCCGACCCCCGCAGTCCGACCCCCGCCGTCCTTTCCCCGCCATCCGACCCCCACCGTCCGACGCCTGCTGTGCGATGCGCTCCCTACCGTCCGACACGCCCCCCGCCGTCCGACGCCGTCCGACGTGCCCCCCTCGATCCCTCTCAGGTACTCTCTCTCTTGCTCTCCTTATCTTTATATACATTAGGGTTTACATAGTCGAGGTCAGGTTCTTGGTCGTGGTCGGGTTTGGGTATGCTTTAATTGAATTAGGGTTAGGGTTAGGGTCGGTATTGATATCAGAATCGGTATGTCGGACAATTCCTATGAGTATCGGGGTGGGGGTCGGGTTTAGGTGTGCTTTAATTGGGTTAGGGTTAGGGTCGCTATCGGTATCGAAATCGATATATCGGACTATTCCTATGAGTATCGGGGTCGGGTTTGGGTGTGCTTTAATTGGGTTAGAGTTAGGGTTAGGGTCGGTATCGGTATCGAAATTGGTATTTCGAACTATTCCTATAAGTATTGGGGGTGAAACATACGTATCCATCTAAGTATATATGTATCTATATTTATATTTTGATACTAATTGGGAGTATCGTAATACCTAGAGTATATAGAGTGAGTATCCGAAAAGGATATAAGATATCTTAGTACTAGCTACGTAAGTGCTAGCTTGGACACTCTAAGGTCAAGTTTTCCTTGTGGGCTCACAAGAAACACATGACGACAGAAATATCATTATCTCTTATGTTAAGTGTCCGTGTTAGCCTGAAATCAAGTGTACATGTGAGCCCTTCTCTGGAAATTAAATTTACTTATACCAAGTCTTTTGGGCCTATCAGAGTTATAGATTTTTTCAAAAATCTAGTATAACGCTAATTGCCTCTGAAGGCTTGCATAAGTAAGAGTGTATAGAGTGAGTATCCTAATAGTATATCGTGCTACCTAGAGTGTATAGAGTGAGCATCCTAGTAGTATATAAGATATTTTAGAAATTTGGTAATTGTTAAGGTAAGTTTGGGGTTTAATTGAAAGTAGAGTGTATCCTCCCTACTCCCCTTCTTTTTATTCGGGTCATGTGGCCTCCTATTCTGCATCATATGATATCCACCTCAACCAAAGCTTAGAGAAGAGTGTGAAAATATTAATATTAACCGAGGTTCATAATATAGGTATCGGAATCGGTGTCATTTACGGTTGATATACCATAAATCTCATGGCTTCCTCTACCAGAGCAAATTGTAAAACCAAACGTGAAGTTAAGCTTCATATTGAAAACATCAGAAGTAAAAAGTTTTCGATAGGTGGTAGGACGAGCCAGAATCCTATGATCGGATCACAAAACTAATCAAGGAGGTGTTACCGAAGGAATCGAAAGAGCTTCCAAAAAACTTCTATATGACAAAGTTGATGGTCCGACAGCTAGGACTGGGGTACGAAAAGATAGATTGTTGTCGCAATGGATGCATGTTGTACTACAAGGACAACGAGGACATAGAAAGATGCAGTTTTTGTAATACGGATCGTTTCAAGCCAGTTCGGAGAAAAGAAAAGTCAACTAGAAAATGCCGTCCTTACAAGTACAAATATTACTTGTCGATCATGAAGTGCTTTCAGAGGATGTATATGTCTCTGAGCACAGCAGAACACATGACGTGGCACAACTAGGAACACACAAAGGATGATGGAGAATTGTCACATCCTTCGGATGGAGAGGCGTAAAAGCATTTTCATTTGTGTCATCTAAATTTTGCTGCAGAGTTTAGAAATGTACGTTTGGTGCTATGTTCTGATGGCTTCGCCCCTTTCGGGCAGTCGGGATCTCAATACTCATGCTGGCCGGTCATTCTCACCCTTACAATCTGCCACCATGGATGTATATGAAAACTCCTTATATGTTCTTGACAGCTATCATACCCGGTCCCAAAAAACCGATGAAGAACATCGATATATATTTACAGCCATTGGTGGATGAGCTGAAACAGCTGTGGGAGATCGGCGTCCCGATCTATGATATTTCGAGGAAATAGAACTTTTAGATGGGAGATTCATTGATGTGGACAACCAATAATTTTCCAGCATACGGTATGCTATCGGGATGGAGTACACACGGCACTATGTCTTATCCGATATCTGTGGAAAAGAGTAAGGCATTTCGCCTTAAACATGGAGAAAAAACTTCTTTCTTTGACTGTCACCATCAATTTTTGCCTGCGACTCATCCTTGGAGAACGAACAAGGACGCGTTCAGAGCTGGAAAGCAAGAATTTTCTCATCCGCTTGCCAGATTGTCAGGATACGATATTTGGGAAGATGTAAAGGATTTTCCCACCGTAATGGAAGATCCAATATCGAACAATCGTGTCGAAGGGTTCGGACACAGCCATAACTGGACCAAGTGGAGTATCTTCTTGTACTTGCCTTATTAGAAAGATAATCTTATAAGGCATAATCATGATGTCATGCATTTCGAAGTCAATGTGTTCGATAATGTCTTCAATACCGTTATGGATATTAAAGAAAAGATAAAGAATAATCCAAAAGCAAGACAAGACATAGCCGAGATATACAAGCATCCTCATCTAAACTTGATACAAAGGGGAGCTGGTGGACAACTAACTAAGCCGATAACGCGATACACATTGAGGAAGGAAGATAGATTAATAATCCTATAAGTATGTCACGACCCGCACCCGTTTTTCGGACGCGAGAGCGTGAGCAAGCCAGCTACGCAACAAGCGGACTCCAGCCCGACTCGAATACGTAAACGCTGTCACGGCTATGGTAAACTACCAAATTATGGCAAAATAAATCTATATCTCAAATCCACAATAGGTGTACGAAACTTGAATGAACACTATGGGTCGTGGTCTGCAGCCTACTAGCATAAATGTTCGATAAGACTCAAAGAATATAACAAGAGTCTCTAAAGTGAATCAATAAGCAGGATATCTCATAACAAGGAATGTAAAGCACGAAAGGATAACAATGTAATATTACTGGCAAATACCTGAATTATGTATCACAATCATCTACCATCCCGCTCCGCTAACTAACTCCACGCAGTCGCTAAACCTGGAGAGATCATCAGGTCCTCAGAGGACATAGCAAGATACATAAAAATATGCCTTCCTAGCAGTTTAATCATGCATGATAATATAAATAGGATATAAACAAGGAATGATACTTAACATGGCACGAGACTACGACCAAACTGCTAACAAGTGACTAGCGAAAAGTGGCTACTGACAAGTGACTGTGAACTGGATTACAAGAACAACTATACGTAACTGAACTACTGGATGAACAAGTGAACACGAGATCAATGGAATACCAAACCCTCGTCCCGAGTGGACTCGCAGGTTTGAACTAATCACTAACCCTTGTCCCGAGTGTGGACTCTCTGGTTAGTTCTAATCACTAACCCTCGTCCCGAGTGTGGACTCTCTGGTTAGTTCACGGCAAGGCACCCTTGTCCCGAGTGTGGACTCTCTGGTACAAGTACTACATCCTCATCCCGAGTGTGGACTCTCTGATGCAAGTACTACATCCTTGTCCTGAGTGTGGACTCTCTGATGCAAGTAAACACAACAAACACTCGTCCCGAGTGTGGAGTCACTGGTGCAAACGGTCAACCCTCGTCCCGAGTTTGGACTCTCTGGTTAAGGAAAAACGATACAGGGAAAGAGCAGTTCAACTACATGTACTCGTTCTACGACATGACTCAAGTAAGATACTAGTGAGACAAGGTATGACTCAGTCAAGACACAGTCATCTCCAGTGTAACTACACTATCAAGTCAGGCAAGACCATAAACTGGTGAACACGGTATATAGAATCTAGGTAAATCAAGTCAACTAGAAAGCTAATAAATCATATAAAATCTTTAACAAATAGAGTATCTATGATAATAACATGAAAACTATAAACATAAAATTAAACTGTAGAGGGTGGAAAGGTATCTTGCCTGGTGGTTGCACGTAGATCCACAAAATATCATCAAATAATAAGCCATAAAATCCACATCATCACAACTGCCTTCGAAAGCTGAAATAGACATCGCCAACATTCTCAGAATAGTTAAATTAGCTAGGATTGCCGGTCCTTAAGTCCAATTCTAGACACAGCGGCAAAACGGTAATTTCAGGCCAAAATGGTGTCCGTCGTTGGACCCGTTTTGCACCGAAAAGTGTGCCAGAGTCGATGGTCTCTAAAGTCATCAAACTATATGTCTATGGATTCTTTCTGATGATACGAACCCAAGTATGTCCTATTTTGGATTTCGGTGGGCCGTGCACAAAATTGCCCGTTGAATCGGATCGTGGGGCCCGCGAAACGACGATCCGATCAACTGTCTCAGAATTGGACCAAACTTGGCATACTGGAAAAAAAATGATACGATCCTGTTGGTGCAAGTTTCATCTCGATCTGACGAACGTGCACAAAGTAATTAGGAAATTTGCGCAGAGGCCGATACGGTGAATTTCGACGGATAAGCATCAAATTCGTCGCGCACACGCGACCAATTTAAATTTCGTCAAAGCCCACACGTTCACGAAGTTGTTACGCACCCTTTGATGCTTTCGGTTCGTGACTATGTCGCCCAGATTAGCGGGACGCACGTCGTATTGCAGGGTTTTAAATATTTCTATTATTTTGAAAATAAGTTTTTGCCAAACTTCGGAATCCGATTTCTCGGCACGTAGTCGATGAAATCAGATTCTGTAAATTGGGTTGTGATGCCCTATAGGTTGTCTAGGTCTGTATTTGGTTTGTTTATGAAAACGTCTACTGGTTGGTTCAACAACGGCCTTCCAAGTTGGATTCCAAAAACAGTTCTAATATTATGTTTTCGATGGTTTTTCATCGACTTTGGGTCGATTTTATGAACGACTGAGGGAAGCTAATTACAAACTACTTGAACAAGATTAAAGGGGGTTGGGTTAGGTATGTACCAAAGAAATCGATTCTGGAAACGATCGAACGATCGTTG
>JANAVB010003600.1:11995858-12030858 GCA_029216955.1 Iris pallida
TGGTCATTTAGGATTATGGTGAATAGTGTTGGGTATTTGGTGTTTTGTAGGGATGCAATGGTGTTGTGTGTGTAGGTGTTGATAAGAGGGATGACATGGTGCTTGGTTGTTGAGTCTAATTGAAGTCGGGTCGGGTCACAATTGATCTTAGTGCAATAAATGGCTTAATTTAGTCATTTATAATCACGGAAAAGTAAGTAGCATGCGGGGGCTCAAATGAATGGGACACAAGTGGCATGTGTGTAGTAGGCTCAATGTGTGTCATGTCCATATCTTGGGTTGACAAGTTTGGGTCGAAGTGGTATCCCCAATTCGAGTCAAAAATAAATGTGACTCTGTGAGGTGAATCAAGAATGGGTCTTATGTCAGGAAAGTTTTGCGACAAAAAATGACTAGTCTTATGCTTCTAATTTGAAAGTCACGGTAACGTTTATATGATAATCAAAAATAAAATAGAAAATCATTAATAACTTAGAAATTCAAATATAATCATATTAAATTCCTAATTAATCTAGATAATTCTAATTAAATTTTTCAGAGGGCATACAATAGTATAAAAGGAGGCAAGTCCACAAAGTCCGAATTCACAAGAAATTCACATAGAGCCAGCAAAAAGAGATTAGATTTTCATTAATATTCATGATTACATATGATAGAAATCTACTAAATGTGATGGAAATCTATTACATAGAGTATCTCTACGGAAGACTCAGGCCCACTTCTCTCTCATTGTAGAGAGCAGTGATGTGAGAAATGCCCTCATTGTAGAGGGCAGTGATGTGACAAATGCCCCACTACAGAGGGCAGTAATGTCACAAAAATCTCTAGCACTGGGCCCATATCAATTTTTTAAGATAAGAAGGAAGGCCGTCTCGAGTATGCAGGATGGTCGCCGTGCCCATACGGAGAAACTGCTGGAAGACAGGGTGCCAACCTGGATAATCGATCCTAACCCTGTAGAACCAATACTATATCAGTGGATAATACGTCTCGTCTCGGGAATTAAGACAACTAGCAAGTTGTATGAACGGGGATCACTCTGCTTGACCTCATAACAAAATCCCGTATCTGATCGGTTGTCTCTTTGAATCAACTGACTTAAGATGTCCTTCCACGCTCCATCTAATTAGGCACAAGTCGAGATGCGATCTACATAAAAGATAAAATAAAAGAACCAGTCCTTTTGACATGTTGAAAGTTACCCTGCGCACTCGATAGTAAGCAAAAAATGCAGGAGCGCGCCCATTGGAACAGAGCACACAGGCACATAACAGAAGTTTTGTCGTACAACATGTCTGTTGGACTACGCACACGTGTTCCAACACATGCTTGAAACTCAAACGCCAGAAACTTGGCACGTGCACATAAATTATGGGTGAGAGTGTGTGTGATGTCCGCTTTGACAGTGCTTACGTTCATTATGGCACGTGACAGTGGTTAAAACACATATCATAGTGACAAATGCTCCAACATATCAGTGTTTATGACTTCGGAGAGAAGTAAATTTTTTCCCCTCTCCCCATAGAAGATCACATACCATCAACTAAAAAATGCATCACGTCCACGCTAAATGGTATCACGGTGAGAGCTTCGGGTGGCATGCCGATGGAGGCATCGGGCGGCTTCGCCTTGAGTTCAGTCTTCCCTCCAATGAATAAAAGAGTCAAAGAAGCCTTGACGTCGATCATGAAGAGAGGGAAGGAAAAAGAAACGAACAAAAAGACTCCATCCAAGAGCCCTATTTATAGGCTCGAACCTGCACTTAATTCAAACGAACTTGGCATTAATGGCGATGAACCTGACGCTTCGATCCTCGCAACGAATGAGTTTCTAGGGATTCATCTCAACGCCTATTTATAGGCCTCGAATGACGTGTATTCTGATGAAAAAGGAAAATGAATAGTTACATACTCAGGGTAGGACTGAATTAACCGCTCTCATCCAAAAAAAGATCGTGCTGGTCTCATGTCGGTGCGTGCCCCGCTCTTGTTCAAAGTGTTTCTAAATTTACTCAAAAGTTAGAAAACTTTAAAGGGGATATTGTAGGTGTATGGGTTACACGCCTCAGTAAAAAGGAAGTGACCCAAGCCTCACTTAAAGCATCGAGCGACTCACATAGACGTCGAGTTGTCCATGCTCCATCCCCAGCAAATGTGATGGTCATGCCCCATCTAGTTAACATTCAGAGACGCCTCGATCTTTGTATGAAGGAAAGCTGAGGGCTGAAAAACCAAAGTCATAATTACTTTGGCTACCCATGCCTCTCTGAAGGCGTGCTCCTTTCCTCCCCATGCCTCACTTCTATGGGCACGCCTGATTCATCGCTCCCCCGCCTATGCTTATTGGTTGCTCTCTTGGAGGCTACTTTTAATGAGTATGGCTCTCTTGAGACCTCTGTTCGATGTCTCGAATCTTGTGCAAGTGATGAACAAAGAAGATAAGGTTCATTCCCCTTGGAAACAGTATAGACAGGCATGTGTCATCCTAGGTCTTCTCGAGCACGTGTGCTTATACCCCTGCACCTATATATACGATGCGCCACCTAGGATAGTAATTCCTAGGAATATGTGTGACTTGGGCACGTGCCACGTGTTGAATGCCTAGCCACACCAAAGAACGGGTTTAAAGCAGCTCGAGATTCTCTCCAACAGTAAAATCCAAATCTGCTATGTGGCAGTTAGCCACAGCCTCCCACACCAGTGAAGTGTGCTTGGTTATAACTAACTCCTATTTAGGAGTGCTACATGGCGGTTGAAGACCCACGTGCCTACCTACGCACAAGCGCGTGGCCACTCTTCCTTTCAAATATAAATAAAAGGAGTTCTCCTCCATTTGAAGCTCTTGATTCCCCCTATTACTCGTATTTTCTTAAAAGTTCCTGAGCATTCCAGAAAGAGCTCTTGCTGCTTCTCTTAACCATTAAAGTTAAGTCAACCAACCCTCTCCCCCAGTCAGATCGTCAATAGAGTAAAGAAGCAACCCTCTATCATCACGACCCAGATCAAAAATAAAATATAATTGGAAGATTCTTGTTCAAGGATTCCCTCTTGCATTGTCGTTTGCAACCTTCAATGCTGTTCTCCACAGCACCACGAAGCGATGGCAAACACATATTTTAAGGGGGAGCAAATTAATTAGTTCAATTCATTTATACCCTAGGATATGTCGTATACCTAGTTTATCATGGACCCATATTTCTCTAATTTTATATCTTATTAATTGAGGTCATGATATCTTATTTTATAAAGGATATAAGAGTTCATGTGATTGTCTTTATTAACTTCTCTTCCTCTTTTACATGGGTTAAATAGTTCATCTTGCCAATATTAACTTTCTTATCTTATCTTGATGAGTATTCAGCTTTCATTGATTTAGCTTTTCTTGTATGCTTAATTGATTTGACTTTCCTTGTTGAGGACTTACCCAAAATTTATGAATTTTTTTAATATTGGCAATACTTTAAGGGGGAGCATTCAAGTCAACTAAATTTCTCCTTCTCAAGTATTTTTCTCTTTTACCTTCATGTTTATCTAAAAGGTATTCATATAGTATGATAAGGTAATTGAGTTCAAATGTATAAACTTGGAAAAGCAAATTGTTTTTGCAAATAATAAGTTATTTTATATGAATTGCTCTATTTCGTTGATCACTCTTTTATTTTGTTCTACTATTTATTTGTGGACAATTGTGACTATCAATGGTTTCTTTCATCAACTATATCTCAATTGGTATCTATTTCCATTGGAATATATTATTTTATAATTATCTAATCCTCATGGCTTTTAATTGAAATCCTTTATTTCATAGTTTTCTTCCAAAATTAGAGTAATATTTCATACATATTATGTTTTGGGCTTATTCCTAGATTTCAAGTTGGTAAACTATTTTTGATTGTTTTCAAAAAAATTTACCAACTATATTGTGTTTTGACAAGCTATCTTCTAATTTGATATTCTACAATGGGTATGTAGCTTTCTAAACTTGTCTTTACACACTTCTCTTATTGTCCTCATTAGTATATCTTGATCATGATTTTCTATGTCTTCTCTTGCTCGGACTTATTTACTTTAGATTGATTTTATTTTATCTCTTAGTACGGAGGAGCAAATTTTTGATCATGTTAAAGGGGGACAAGTAAGTTTAAGTATGGCTGATATGTTAAAGTAAGTTTAATTATGTGCCTATTGTTGGAGTTTGGTCTTTTTACAAGTAAATTTTAGTCCCACATCGGCTAGACCAAAGGAGTTGTATCTCTATATAATAGCTTTCCTATTTTAGAGATGCACATGTGGTGTGGAGGTACACATGGGTGTGCCATGTGGGGTTATTTTTCTAATAAGAAAAGGGCTAAATCAACAATAAAAGCATTCATGCTTTTTGCTCTTGGAAAATTCATTTCCATGGGAGCTAAGCCCCGTAGGGGCTTAGCGACTCGGACTCGGACTCGGACTCATGGGCTCATGAGGCGTAATATGGCGTTTTGTTGGCGCACTTTGCACTTAGCACGTAGCATCTTCGCTAGGTGCATAGTACGCTTTAGTTGGCACGCATAGTGCGCTTTAGTTGTGCTCCTTGCGCGAGCCACTTGCCCAAGCCCAGTTGCGCTGTCCAGTTGTGCATGCCCAGTTGCGCTGCCCAGGTGTGCTGTCCAGGTTGCGCTCAGGTTGCGCTGGGTTGTGCAGGGTTGTGCTGGGTTGCGCAGGGTTGTGCTGGTTGCGCTGCGTGCGCAGCGTGCACAGTGTGTGTAGTACGTACAGTGTGCACAGTTCAGTGTGCGCTCTGTCGCACAGAGTACAAGGGGCGCTGGGTGTGCGCAGTTGGTAGCAGAACGTGCGTTTGCATGTTCTGGGCGGTTGCTACATGTTCGGGGTGGTTATTACCATGTCCCTAACTTTGTGGCAACCGACCAGTTGTTGCAGGGCCTATATAAGGCATCCTCTCTCTCAAGGCTCATTACAGAATAGAAAAGAGAAGCCACCACAGAAAGTTTATGAAGTGTTCTTTAGCACAAGTAAACAGAGATTTCAGACGTGTTCTTTAACACAGTTCTGATCATTCCAGCAGCCTTCGAGAGAGAGGAAAGGTGCCGCACCAGTATTGCTTTTGCACGGGAGTTCGTGTCCATCCTAGGAGTCAGAAGAGTAGGAGTGTTCCAAATTCTCCGACGAACTCGCTGGTTCCTGGAAGCTGTTCGTATAGGGCGAATAAAGCTTTGAGCAACGGTGATCATTCACCCCAGCAGGCCATCTTCCATCTTTCGCCTGTCATCTTCTTCATTGCTGTGATTACGAAATCTTTTTAGATTCTCATAATATCATAACGATATCTTTTTAGATCTTCGTTATACTTGCACAACCTTTCTAGAAGTGTTGCGTTGGAACATTGTTTTTACAATTGTTTCATATTCTCAGTTTTCTATCAAAAAATTGTGCCCCGGCACTAACAATCTCAAAGCTTTATTGCTACGATGGAAAACTTTAATGCTTCACTCCTCAACACTGACTTCTGTAAGTTAGAAAAGTTTGATGGAGAGCATTATCAAGTCTGGAAGAGGAAGGTTTATCTCACTCTTCAACTCAGAGACGTTGATCACGTGCTGCTTGAAGAGGAACCTACTGTTCCAGATACTGGGTTTGCTGCCGCCATTACTGCGGCTACTAAACTTCAGGCTAAGTGGAGAAGGGAGAATAGCATTTGCAGGTTGCTTATCCTGAATGCTATGGAGGATTCTCTAGCAGAATCCTACAGTAAGAAACCAATTGCCAGAGACATATGGGAGCCTCTGAAGAAACTGTATGAAGAAGACAAAAACAGGAGCAAGATATTTGTGGTTGAAAAATATCACAAATGGCTCTTTGAGGATGAAAAGTCCATGCTGTCATAGGTAAAAGAATTTCTGAAGCTGCGACAAAAGTTGGAAGACGAGGCGATGCCTCTCTCCGACAAGTTTGTTATTGGAGGGATTGTCTCAAAGCTCCCCGCTGGGTGGAGTAAGTTCTATGCAAACATGCATAGAAAGAAGTTAGAGATCAGCCTTGAAGATCTCTTACAAGAAATCTATGTTGAGGACCAGATGCGGACTCAACTGAAGGTGGACACACTGTCCAAGCAATTGGCTAACGCCAATTTGGTTCATACCAAGGAACCAAGGGAAAAGCAGGCGGCTTCCCACAGCAAGAAGAAGGACCCTAACAATCTGAACGTGAAGGGGTCTTCCTTCAAGCGAAAGAAGACAAAGTCTCAGATGCCTTGTTTCAAGTGTGGCAAGAAGGGCCACTTCAAGAATGAATGCAAAGCAAAGACCAAGTAATCAGAGCAAGGAGAGCCTAGTAAGGTATCTATGATCACTGACGTTGTTGCTATGATTGCACAGGTTGATGCGGTAAGGACTGACTCTAACTGGTGGGTAGACACTGGAGCATCCTTCCATGTCTGCTCCAGTAAGGAGTGGTTCACCACCTATACCCCTACTTCTGAAGTGGTTATGATGGCAAACCAGGCATAAGCTGAAGTGCTCGGGATCGGGACGGTGGTGTTGAAGCTGACTTCGGGGAAGTCTCTGACATTTCAAGGCGTGAAGCACGTACCTGCTATTGCCAAGAACCTGATCTCGGGAGGCCTACTCTACAATGCAGGCCTCAGGATGGACATTAATGCTGGCCAGATGGTGATGTCTATCAAGGGAACATATTTCGGGAAAGCTTTTTATACCGAAGGAATGTTCAAAATTTAGCTTGTAAATCAGTCCAATGTAATTAATGTGATTAATGAAATCACTCCTTCTGCTTATACTCTTGAGTTGTGGCATAATAGGCTAGGACATGTTCATTGTAAACGAATAAACAGAATGTCTAGTCTAGGACTTATCTCCAAGTGTAGGGGTAAGGTAGAGAAATGTGAAGTTTGTTCTTAAACAAAGATCACAAGGAAACCATTTCCTCGGGTTAATCGAAGTACATATCTTCTAGAGTTGGTACACTCCGATATCTGTGATTTCAAACAGTTCTCTACAAAGGTCGGAATGAAGTATTTCATAACCTTCATTGATGACTTCTCAAAGTATGCGTTCGTCTACTTGCTGAAGGCTAATGACGAAGCATTCGAGAAGTTCAAGAAGTTCAGAGCCGAAGCTGAGCGGCAGATTGGACAACAACTCAAAAGGATAAGAAGTGATCGAGGTGGGGAGTACAGGTCTCATGAATTCGCATCGTTCTGCAAAGAACATAGAATTGTCAATGAGACTACGGCTCCGTACTCTCCTCAATCAAACGGTATAGCAGAGAGGAAGAACAGAACGTTAACATAAATGATTAACTCAATGTTGTTAACTGCTGGTCTTTCTAAGTGCTACTGGGGAAAGCTGCATTGACGGCCACTTTTATTCTAAATAGAGTGCCTCATGCAACTTCAGACGTTACTCCTCATGAACTCTGGTTCAAGGTCAGACCTAACTTGAATATTATTTGAGTGTGGGGGTGTCTGGCATATGTCAAGCTTCCAGATCTGAAGATTCAGAAGCTTGGGACAAGGACTACTAAGATGATCTTCTTGGGGTATGCCGAGAAGAGTGATGCTCGAAGATTTCTTGATATTGAGTCAAATTATATCATTGAATCTCGCAGCGCAGAATATTTTGAAGACAAATTTGCAAGGCACAAGAATATTGTTCTTCCGGATGTTCCGAAGAATAATGAGGGTGCACAAGAAACTGAAGTCTTCAATGAAGATGTGGTCCAAGAAGATGTTGTTGTTGAAACAACGGTTGAACCAGAACAAGCTGAGCCGTCAGCTAAGCGTGTGAGGAGGCCGAAGGACTTCGGAAGTGACTTTGTCACCTATCATGTGGAAGCTGATCCACTTACCTATGATGAGGTGATGAAGACCAGAGACGCAGTTTTCTGGAAGGAGGCGATTGACAATAAAATTGATTCCATCACCTCAAATAATACTTGGGTGTTGGTTGATCTTCCTGAAGGAGCGAAACCCATCGGATGTAAATGGATCTTCAAGAAGAAGATGAAAGCAGACGAAACTATTGACAAGTTCAAGGCTAGGTTGGTAGCCAAGGGGTTTTCTCAGAAGCAGGGGATTAACTATTTTGATACGTATGCTCCAGTAGCCCGGATGACCACCATCAGAATGTTGATTGCTCTCACAGTAATACATAAGATGGTGATCCATCAGATGGATGTGAATACCGCTTTTCTAAATGGTGAACTGACCGAAGAGATTTATATACAACAGCCAGAGGGATTTGTCATCAGGGGTCTTGAAGACAAAGTCTGCAAGTTGGTGAAATCTTTGTACGGTCTTAAACAGGCTCCCAAGATGTGGCATGAGAAATTTGACAAAGTTATAAGGTCAAATGGCTACATGGTCAGCGATACGGATAAGTGTGTTTACACGAAGTTCGCTGATGGAAGAGGTGTGATCGTTTGTCTGTACGTGGACGACATGCTTATCCTAGGTACGGATATTAGCTGTGTCACGGAGACAAAGAAATTCATCTCAAGCAAGTTCAGTATGAAGGACTTGGAGGAAGCTGATGTGATCTTAGGGATCAAGATCATCCGAACAGACACTGGACTAGCGCTGTCACAGTCTCATTATATTGAGAAAATGATCACTCGTTATGGGTATCGGGATCTTCCAGGGATCGATAAGGCCGTACAGGGGTGATCTGAAGCTGAAGCCTAATTCAGGGGAAAGCGTCAGGCAGCTGGAGTATGCAAGCGTAATGGGAAGTTTGATGTATGCTACTACTACCACAAGGCCTGACATAGCTTTCGCCGTAGGAATGCTGAGTCGTTTCACGAGCAACCCAAGTGCTGAACACTGGAAAGCTGTGAAACGGGTTATGAGATATCTCAAGAAGACTCAGACATATGCACTATACTACAGCGGAGATCCGCAGGTAGTGGAAGGCTTTAGTGATGCCAGTTGGTGCTCAGAGGTGGAGAGCGAGAGGTCCACAGGTGGATTTATTTTCACAATGGATGGAGCTGCTATATCATGGAAGTCGAAGAAGCAGACTATGCTCTCGCGGTCATCCATGGAATCTGAGTTCTTTGCACTTGATACTGCAGTTGAGGAAGCAGAATGGCTTCGGGAGCTCATGTATGATCTTCCAGTGGTTGGGGCACAAATACCGGCGATACCGATATACTGCGACAACCAGGCGACTGCGGTGGCACCAAATGACCTCTTCAATGGGAAGAAGAGGACTGTGCGGTTGAAGCACAGGGCAGTACACGATCTTATCAAGAGAGGTATTATTGCAGTGATTGATGTTCGGAGTCAGGAGAACCTGGCGGGTCCGTTCACCAAGGGCCTCAAGCGCAGCTGGTTGATGACACAGCTTGTAAAATGGGCTTGAAGGCATTCTGATACTGTATTATTGTATTCCTACCATAAAGTTTTTTGCTATTAGTTCAAAGATTTATCTACTAGGCATCTAGCTTTTGGTTCAAGGGAGGACCACTAATCGGAAGAATATCAGAAATGGTGGGTACATGTTCTATTGGGCATGGAGAGGTTACGGACCTATAACCACTGTTGTCTACTGTTGTTTTCTGCGGAAAACGGTTCCTGTGGGAAGGTTGGCTTAATTGCCTTAATGAGTTCTCAGGCAGAGTGAATGCCTGGTGTGCTTTACAGGAAGCACGGTAGAGCAGCACTACAAGGAGTGAAACTCCATGCTACAGTAGGGTGACTCCACAATGAGGTTCCTATATGTGGGGTACTGCCCAGGAATAGGATAAAGCCTCGGCTTTGCAGGCCAAGTCACAGCGGCGTAGCACCGCAAATAGGCAGTTAGCCTAATGCTGTATGTTAAAATAAAGAGGGGTGTAGTCAGCACTACAAAGAGGAGTTCCTCATGTTACAGTAGCACGACACCACGATGAGGTACCCGGTTAGGGATAAAGCCTCGGCCCTGCAAGCCATGTCGTTACGGCGTAACACCGTAAGGGAGCCTAAGGCTTCATGCTGGGTAGTTTGGCACTACAAAGAGGCAGTTGCCTCATGCTACAGTAGTATGACACTACAAAGGTTCCCAGATATGGGGTAATTCCCAGGAAGGGGTAATGCCTCGACTTTAAGCCATGTCATAGCGGCGTAGCACCGCAAGGGAAGCGCAAAGAGCTTCATGCCATGTCTCTTTATAATGAACTCACCTATAGTGTATGGACAAAGAGATATCAGGCCGTCTCTTGAGGGTAAACTTGTAGATGCCCAAAATTATACACTGAAACCAGGCTGCCACAGGGCCTTTAATGTGTAGCCAGAAGCACACGTAACTACGTTATGCGAGTGGAAAGAATTTCAGCTATGATGCAGAATTCAAGGCTTAGTCCATTCTTGTATTATAGTCTGTTGTTTGACCCACACGGAAAGATTCAAGTCGTAAGCGACATCTCTCCTAATGCATGATGGACAGTTACTGTGGGGAACACTTATACCCATATATATAGAGATATGTGGAGGATTGTTGGAGTTTGGTCTTTTTCCAAGTAAATTTTAGTCCCACATCGGCTAGACCAAAGGAGTTGTATCTCTATATAATAGCTTTCCTATTTTAGAGATGCACATGTGGTATGGAGGTGCACATGGGTGTGCCATGTAGGGTTATTTTTCTAATAGAAAAAAGGGCTAAATCAACAATAAAAGCATTCATGCTTTTTACTCTTGGGAAATTCATTTCCATGGGAGCTAAGCCCTGTAGGGGCTTAGCGACTCTGACTCGGACTCGGACTCGGGCTCATGGGCTCATAAGGCATAATGTGGCATTTTATTGGCGCACTTTGCACTTAGCACGTCAGCATCGTCGCTAGGCACATAGTGCACTTTAGTTGCACTCGTTGCGCGAGTCACTTGCGCTGCCACGTTGCGCAAGCCCAATTGTGCTGCCCAGTTGCGCATGCCCAGTTGCGGAAACCCAGTTGCGCTGCCCAGGTGCGCGCCCAGGTTGCACTCAGGTTGCGCTGGGTTGCGCTGGGTTGCGCAGGGTTGTGCTGGATTGTGCAGGATTATGCTGGATTGCGCAGGTTGTGCTGGTTGCACTGCGTGCGCAGCGTACACAGTACGTGCAGTACACACAGTGTGCGCAGTTCAGTGTGCGCTCTGTCGCACAGAGTGCAAGGGGTGCTGGGTGTGCACAGTTGGCAGCAGAACGTGCGTTTACATGTTCTGGGCGGTTGCTACATGTTCGGGGTGGTTATTACCACGTCCCTAACTTTGTGGCAACCGACCAGTTGCTGCAGGGCCTATATAAGGCATCCTCTCTCTCAAGGCTCATTACAGAATAGAAAAGAGAAGCCACCACAGAAAGTTTACGAAGTGTTCTTTAGCACAAGTAAACAGCGATTTCAGACGTGTTCTTTAACACAGTTCTGATCATTCCAGCAGCCTTCGAGAGAGAGGAAAGGTGCCGCACCAGCGTTGCTTTTGTACGGGAGTTCGTGTCCATCCTAGGAGTCAGAAGAGCAGGAGTGTTCTAAGTTCTCCGACAAACTTGCTGGTTCCTGGAAACTGTTCGTGTAGGGCGAATAAAGCTTTGAGCAACGGTGATCATTCACCCTAGCAGGCCATCTTCCATCTTTCGCCTTCATCTTCTTCGTTGCTGTAATTACGAAATCTTTTTAGATTCTCGTAATATCATAACGATATCTTTTTAGATCTTCGTTATACTTGCGCAACCTTCCTAGAAGTGTTGCGTTGGAACATTGTTTTTACAATTGTTTCATATTCTTAGTTTTCTATCGAAAAATTGTGCCCCGGCACCAACACCTATATGTTTGTAAAAAGGGATAGAAGTAATCTAAGTAGCATGCTCTTAGTGATATATGCTTATGTCTTTTACGTACTAGTGATACATCTATGGGGGGAGATTATTGGCCCAATAATTGTATCATATTTTTGAATATGGTAAGTTGATTAAGTTAAGCATTTTATTATCACTAATCTTCAGACTATCACTATAAAATTTCTACTTATGCTTATACCCTTTGGTGATATATGATTATTGTTTTACATATTAGTGATATGTGATTCTATAATATCTATCGTAAATTTAACTGAGTTGCCATAATAAAAAGGGGAAAGATTGTTAGCCCAATGACCTGCTATATTTTTTAGTATGGTTATTCGATTAAGTTTAACATCATGATATCACTAATATTTATGCTATCACTATAGTATTAATATTTAAACTAAGCATAGTCATAATGTGTATTAAATTTATCATACTTGCTACTATGTACATTGTTTTGCTCTTTTAACATGTATTTGCAGAAAAAGCAATAAGCAAGATCAACATGGACATATGCAATGAAGAAATCTTTGGTGGGCCAAAGATGATGATATTCCACAAGATTTCTTTGAACCACCCAACATCTCTGGAGCCATGCACTCGGGAATTCTGCTGCCTGGTCAGCGGGCGGGGGTCGAGTGGGCAGCGCACCCCGGGGGGGTTCATGGGTGAAGCCCCCAAAAGGTATTTACTTTTAATAAACTGGATATCTTTGGACAGCTTCTGTCAAGGAGACAAAGCTATCTGAGTACAAGAAAGAAGCCAAACCATGCCATCATTATTTTAAGACTCTAAGAAGCCTGCACCTGCTACAGTCTATCTGGAATCTGTAATGAGTCTTAGGAATAATTATAAACACAATAAATGGATGGCAAAATCGAAAACTTTGATTGAAAATAACCTAGGATCATTTTCGGCTGAAAATTGACATACCGACGGTATACTGTAGTATACCGGTGGTATAGCAATTTTATATAAATCTGCTCTAGGTCATTTGGATGGGCATACCGGAGATATACGTAGTGTACAGGTGGTATACCGATTTTATATAAACTTTTTTCTACCATTTGGATCGGCATACTAATGGTACAATGTAGTATACCGACGGTATACCAGCTTTGCACAGCCGACAATTCAACTGTCGAATCCTCAGCATTAAATGATCCTAACGATTATATTTTCTAGCTGTTGCAGAAATGGACTGGTATACCGACTGTATACCATAGTATATCGATGGTATACCGATCGCGGACAGAAAGTTGCATATTTGCTCTTTCTTTTCTTTGGTAGTAAATAGCCTTGAACCCCTTCATTTAAGGTTGATGTTTTGAGTCTAAAATTTCTAATATACCAAAGCCTATCCACAAAAAACTCTATCAAAGCTTTCATTTGTCTATCCATAATTGTGTTAGAGTGTTCTTGAGTTGTAAAAGTTCGAACTTAATCTTGTTATAAGAAGATCCAAACTGTCTTGTAAAGAGAAACTTTTCGTGCTTTGTGAGATTTTTGAATATTGGAGCAGCGAGAACCACCCCCAGTTCGGAGCATCTCTTCATAAGCAGTCTGGTCGAAGTGTACAACCAGAGTCTTCTTTGTCGATCCAATCGACACATCATCACATTGAACAATTGCCTTCTCGTCAGAGGAGAAGGTCGTATTCTCCAGCAGAGTCGCCATTTTGTTTCACTTAACAAAATGCCAGGAAAATTGGCTTTTGAAAATAAAACGAGAAAAAGTACAAGAAGTACAAATTTGATTCTGGAAAGGTATTGCTATGGAAGTCTGATCTGTAAATGATCACTTTGTTCCTTGGACCATACGATGATGATGAAGATCACTGCTTGAAGATGAACAGTTGGAAGAACTAAGTCACCAGAAAGGTATCGACGCACTTGGGCACTGATGGCGAGGCCGAATGCTTTCCTGCTTTGCTTTAATCTGTTCTGAAAGAAAGGTTGAAGAAGAATGCTCTGGAGAATCAAAATCTTTGAGTTCTAATCTCTCTGTTTTCTCTTCTCCTGTCTCTGTCCTTGATATATGAGAAAAATAAGTCTATTTATAGACTTGGCTTCTTGTGCGTAAAAACTCAGCAAAAGTTCCGTCTTTACGCTAACAACTGCCACCCATGACCGAAGTCATCCTCTGCATACGTTGACACGTGTCCCATCATTTCAATAAGAATAGGATGCACGTACACACGTTCTTCGAAATATGTGGCATGAAAGCCATGTAGGCAAACCACGTTCCAAATTGGTCAGAAAGAATAGTGCGTAAAAACAACCCAAATATACTCTGAGCGTAAAGTAGTAGACTAGGCATAAAATAGCCCTGACATGGACTTCCCACGTAAAGTGGTTGTTAAATAATCTTGAGCGTAAAAGTAGCCCAAATAAACTTTACGCACACGTCAACCTTTGAGTGTAAAAACTCACATAGTCTCCATGCGTAAAAGAAGTCATACTGTGAGCGTAAAATAGCTCAGTCCACATACTAAACGACAACATAGGTCTCTGTGTAAAACAAATCCCTTTGAATTCTGTGATATATGCCACCATTAAATCTTCATGTCAGACTTTGCATTAAATGCAAGACTTGACAGCTTTGTCCAGCGTAAAAGTAGCTAGCCTTTCTTAGGCGTAAAACCATTAGCTTTGATCCGGGCGTAAAATGATTAGCCTTCTTTAGGCATAAAGTGATTAGCCTCTCTTTGGCGTAAAGTGGATCAATTTAAATGGAATGATCCATCTCTTTGACTCATTCTTATGAAACACTTTTTACGCTCCTACAGGGTCAGCCACGTACCGTCTCAACTGTGATACGTAGAATACGTTGTGGATGCCCACTAGTGCAGATGGCAAGTCTAGCCTATAAGCCACTGTTTTACTTAACAAAAATGCCAAAAGAAATTGGCTTTTGAAAATAAAACGAGAAAAAGTACAAGAAGTACAAATTTGATTATGGGAAAGTATTGCTATAGAAGTCTGATCTATAAATGATCACTTTGTTCCTTGGACCATATGATGATGATGAAGATCACTGCTTGAAGTTGGACAATTTGGAAGAACTAAGTCACCAGAAAGGTATCGACGCACTTGGGCACTGATGGCGAGGCCGAATGCTTTCCTGCTTTGCTTCACTCTGTTCTGAAAGAAAGGTTGAAGAAGAATGCTCTCGAGAATCGGAATCTCTGAGTTCTGATTTCTCTATTCTCTCCTGTCTCTGTGTCTCTTGTTATGAGAAAAATAAGTCTTTTTATAGACTTGGGCTCCTGTGCGTAAAAACCCAGCAAAAGTTCCGTCTTTACGCTAACAATCGCCACCCACGATCAAAGTCATCTCCTGCGTACTTTGACACGTGTCCCATCACTTCATTAAGAATAGGATGCACGTACACACGTTCTTCGGGATGTGTGGCATGAAAGCCATGTAGGCAAACCACGTTCCAAGCTAATCAGAAAGAACAGGGCGTAAAAATAGCCCCAATGTACTCTGAGCGTAAAGCAGTAGACAAGGCATAAAATAGCCCTGACAAGACTTCCCGCGTAAAGTGGTTGTTAAATAATCTTGAGCGTAAAAGTAGCTCAAATAGACTTTACGCACACGTCAACTGTTTGAGCGTAAAAGCTCGTATAGTCTTCGTGCATAAAAGAAGCCATAGTGTGAGCGTAAAGTAGCTCAATCCACATACTAAACGACAACATTGGTCTCTGTGTAAAAACAAATCCCTTTGAATTCTGTGATATATGCCATCATTAATATCTCCATGTCAGAATTTGTATTAAATGCGAGACTTGACAGCTTTGTCCAGCGTAGAAGCGGCTAGCTCGTCCTGAGCATAAAACCATGGGTGTAGACCCGAGCGTAAAATGATCAGCCTGCTTAGCCGTAAAATGATTAGCCTTGTCTTGGGCGTAAAGAGATTAACCGCTCTGCTTGGCGTAAAACAGATCACTTATGAATGAAATGATCCATCTCTTTGACTCTTTCTTTGAAGCACTTTTTACGTTCCTACAAGACCCCTTCAAAGTTTTCAAATGTCTTCAAAATTTGGAACACTTTGAATAGAAGCGTAAAAATTGAGTGTTGATTAATCAGCGTAAAATTCGGGATACGCAACAGTCATCCGCGTAAAAGCGAGGATATCCAACAGTCGGTGCAATTTTTCAAGAAAAATAATGTCGGTCAACAATTAACCGTCACAATGAATTTCTTCTTGAAACTTTCGAATATTTCCTCATCTTCCCGAGTGAACAGTTTCCAATGAGGAATGTGAAGAGTTGCTTTGATTTGTATAAATAAGGACAAATTCTTTATTCTTGACATTCATTCTCGTTTTGTCATGTCGTCGAAGAACGAGATTACCAGCAAAGAGGCTTCGAGCTCCAGGCTTGATTTCGAGCGTGCGTGCAACCTTTTAGAATATTTTGGAGTGACTCCTGCAGTCTTTAGTCGCAATGATGGTGGTCCCCCAACTGCGTACGAAGGGCCAGGAGATGCCGAAGCATTTCTTAATCTGATGCGCCGCTCTGGGATTCGCAATATGCACGAACTAGGTGTCTCCCTTCGTCAGCCCAATGAAGGAGAGAAATGATGTTTTTATGTATTGTGAATCTTTCATCTGTGGGGGTCCACTTCCCCCTTTATAAATAAAATTGTGATGTTAATCTCATCTATTGTTGCGCAGAATTGTTTAAGCACTTCTTTTAACTGCTTCCATGGTTGTTAATTCCCAAGAAATAAACCAACACGTGGCATCTGTCTTGTGGTTACGAGAGCCTATAAATAGGATCTTCTCCCAAAATAGACTCACCCCAACAGTTTCTTCAGTCTTTATAAATAGCCGAGAATATTTCATATATTCTCATACTCATTCCTCTGAAGATAACTTTCTGCAATGTCATTCTCCAACAAGTGACAATGGCGAAGCTTTCCAACGGTGTTCCTTTGTACGCCCAGTCATTAGACGTAGATCCAACCACCATTAGAGCCAAACCATTTGACTTAAATGGTAAGTCCGATCGTAAGCAAATATCTGTCTTCGAATTTTTTGTTGAAAACAGCTATTCATGAGCGTAAATTCTTGACGAGCGTAAAAGACCTTGCTGAAGCACTGGCGTAACAGCCTTACTGAAGCACTGGCGTAAAAAGCCTTGCTGAAGCACTGGCGTAAAAGCCTTGCTGCATCACTGGTGTAAAAGCCTTGTTGAAGCACTGGCGTAAAAGCCTTGCTGCATCACTGGCGTAAAAGCCTTGTCATCTGTTTTTAGTTAGCGTTTAATACGCATCTTTTGTTTAAAATACTTCCTCTTTGTTGTTTTTTTCTACAGAAGTTCGGCTGAAGAGCTTTTCCAGGACCGGCATTGGTGATCTTGACGCTGTGAAGAGCGTTCTTCTGACATCAACATCAGGGAGCTCATGCGCTTTTGACGCGCAAATCAGATAACTCGGAACTCTTCGTGAGATAGAAGGGTCTTCCTCTGTTGGTAGGAAGAGCCTTTATACACGGAGAGTTGGATGGTGGAGTCAACTCTACCCCGAGAAATCGGGTAGTAGAGTTCCTTTCACGGCAGAACTAGGAATCGTATCCCAATGCTGGATACATTCCTATCTCCTTTGGAAGGCCGCCTCTAATCCACCAGTTGTATTGGCAGCAACACGCCTTCGGGCTGCCATACCCTGGGGTTCTCCTCTCGTCTGAGAGAGAAGACCAGAGTTTGATTCCTACTGTTCTGGTCGCCACTGAGGCTCAGACAGCAAGGAATTGACACCAACAACGAATCCAACAAAGAAGATCCGAAGAAGAAATAGATCTCCATTAGATTATCGTTGTGTGTATAGAATGAAAATCTAAGATGTAATAGATTTCCATTATGATTTGTAAGAAAGTCTAAGAAATGTAATAGACTTTTATGATATGAGAATGGAAATGATAATTCTTCTATGCTTCAATGATTTGTATCTATCTAGATAAAATATGGACATGATAGATAATAAAATCTTGTTTTCTGTTTTTAGAGTATACAATACTATCAGAGGTAATATGGACATGACAGTCTGTAAGAACTCAAATAAAAGTAGATTAATATCTACGCAGAGGTCAAATGGACATGATAGATAGAAAAAGAAGGTGGATTTAGTATTTATCTAGAGGTTATAAAAACATGATAAATAACGAATTTCACTTTTTAATCAATTGATAAAATAGAAGATTTAAAATCCCTCTCCCAGGAGATAAGAAATCAGCTTAACCAAACCTTGGTAGCTGGGGAATAAGGAGACAGATGCCATGAGTATATAAGTCCGTCTTAATGTATGAATGAATCATAATTTTCGGAAAAAGAAAACATTGATTCGATTCCAAAATAAATGAACCTGGTAGAACGAACGGACAGGTCTTTTCGAGAATGAAAGGTTGTTCTCAATATCAAAATGAATGAACCTGATAGAACGAACGGACAGGTCTTTTCGGGAATGAAAGGTTGTTCTCAATCTCAAAGACCGGTTCATCAATAGTCCTCTACTATAAATAGGCGAGAACTCTCTGTAATTATTTCATTCTTATTTCTACTCCTCCATTGAAAATGTCTTCCGAGGATGTACAACAAAAGAATGAAGTCTCCAGGAAAATTGAGGACATCACTGAGATGTGTCCTGTTGAGCCGACAGTGACAGGCCCGACTCAAGTAGGCAACAGCTCTTCTACACCCAAGCCACCACAAGATGTCCTTGCGTTCTTAGTAGAGTCAGAAAAAACTCCTGAAGAAGAAGCACTGAGGATGGCCGCCTGCAAATTTTTCATGAGTTCAGAAAACGATGCCTTCTATGCATTGGCTGACTATATATTCTATAAGGAAGGGAGTGGCCCTCGTCCTTAATCTTTTGTCTTGACAACTAATAAAAGAAACTTTATTTTCATTCTGTTTCTTTTTTTATACATAGTATTTCTTAAGAAATTTGACATTGATCGGCATCATGAGTAGATCTCCATTGGGCTTTGATAACCGATAGGCGCCATTGGAAAATACGGTCTCAATTACATAAGGGCCTTCCCATTTTGCTTGGAATTTTCCTTTGCTTTTATGAGTCATCACCATCGGTCTTCGAACAGCTAATACCAGTTCGCCAATCTTGAATACCCTCTCTTTAACTTTACGATTGAAAGTTCGAGATATGCGAGCTTGATATAGTTCAATATGCTGTTGTGCTTGAAGACGCTTCTCATCCAATCCTTCAAGTTCTTGAAGTTGTAAGCGATCATTATTCTCTATGGTTAGCTCATTAGCAATAGCTATTCGTAGAGATGGGATATGGATTTCCAAGAGAAGAACAGCCTCACATCCATAAACCAATGAAAATGGTGTAAATCCAGTAGGAGTTCGGACTGTTGTTCGATAAGCCCATAAACATTCTCCAAGTTTCTTATTCCAATCACGTTTATTAGAAGAGACAAACTTTTTGAGAAGTTTGATGATCGCCTTATTGAAAGCTTCGGCTAAACCATTAGCAGCTGGATTATAAGCCGTAGAAGCCAGATTCTGAATTCGATTCTTATCACAGAATCGATAAAATGCTTGACTGGCAAATTGTGGACCATTATCATGAATTATTCGTCGAGGAATTCCGAAGCGATAAATGACATGGTGCTTGATGAAGCCGATCACATTAGATGTTTTCACTTCAGCCAGGGGAATTGCTTCTGTCCACTTAGAAAAGTAATCGGTTATAGCTAATATGAACCGATGTCCTTTAACAGAAGGAGGGTTAATAGGACCAATGACATCCATACCCCAAGCTTCGAAAGGCCAAGGGGCTGCTGTGGGATGTAGAAATTCAGACGGTTGATGAATAAAATCAGCATGAATCTAACATGCTTTACATCTTCTGGCATAATCTACAGCATCTGCTATCATAGAAGGCCAATAATATCCCATTCTTCGAATACGGTCTTATAATTTAGGACCTGGTTGATGAGCACCACAGACACCATCATGAGCTTCTCGCAACGTTTGTTTGGCTTCACTTTCTGAGAGACATCGAAGCAAGAGCCCATCATATGAACAACGGTATAGCATATGTAAAGACGAATCATAATAAAATCGAAACGATCGTCTCTTAATTGATGCAGCTTCTTTTGGATCTTCAGGCAAAATCCCATGAACTACATAATCAATGAATGGAGTTCTCCAATCCTTCTGTTGGGAACTTAATTCTGTAGTATAACTTTGTTCAATATGCAGATTATTCTTGGTACAGCATAGATCCCGGTCCAACAAAGTAATTGTATTTTGCCTTCGGATTGGAATAGCCAAATCTGCAGCTAAGCTAGCAAGAGCATCTGCTTCTACATTCTGAGAACGTGGTACAAATTCAATGAAGAATCCTTTGAATGAAAGGACCAACTCGACTACCACTTGATGATAAGGGATGAGATCAGGATTTCTGACTTCATAAGTCCCTCTAACTTGATTAACAATCAATTGAGAATCTTCATAAGCTTCTAAGAACTCAATATCCAATTGTTTCGCTACTTGAAGACCAATCAATAGAGCATTATATTCTGCTACATTATTGGAACATGGTTCATTGAGAGAATAGGCACGGTATATAACCATTTTGTCAGGAGAAACCAAGACGATTTCTACCACAGAGACAATATTGCCTTTAGGTCCTACTTGTGATGCTCTATCAAAATATAATTGCCAGATGTCATTCTTCGAAGTCATGTTACAATCTACGACTTCGTCTAGAATGTCCTCATATAACTTCGATGTTTCAGGTATAGGATGAGCAGCTAAGAAATCAGCTAATGCTTGCCCCTTCACTGATTTTTGAGGTACATAAACCATGTCATAGGGAGTAAGCAGCATCGCCCAGGTGGCTAACCTGGAGTTAAGAATGCTTGGTTTTCTCATCAATATCCGAATGGGATTTATTCTGGAGATGACATGAATAGTCTGTCCTGTCACATAATGTATTGTCTTTTGGACGGCAAAAACCAAGGCTAGACATTCTTTTTCCACAGGAGTATACCTGTGTTCAGCTCCGACCATCATTCTGCTCAGATAATATATTGCTTGTTCATGACCCATATCACTTTTCTGTGCAAGAAGAGCGCCCAGTGAATGATCCAAGGCTCGCACATATAGCAAAAATGGTTTTTCTACCACTGGAGGTACCGGAACAGGTAGATTTGTAAGGTATTGCTAAATATCGTTGAAGGCTTCTTGACATGCTTCATCCCAGACAAAAGATACATCTTTCTTTAATAGACGAGAGAAAGGTTGACATCTTCCAGAGAGATTAGATATAAATCTTCTGATATAAGCAATACGGCCCTGAAAGCCGCGGAGCTCTTTCAGATTGCGAGGAGGACGCATTTCGAGGATTGCTTTAACTTTATCAGGGTCAACATGAATACCCTGAGAAGTAATAACAAATCCTAAAAACTTGCCACTGGAAACCCCTAAGAAAGACTTAGTAGGGTTCATTTTCAATTGATGCTGACGCATCAAATCAAATACTGTCTTCAAGTCCTGAATGTGGTCATTCTTTGATCGATTTTTAACAGCAATGTCATCTACGTAGCATTCAACTATATTCCGTAGATGTTCTTGAAAGATATTGCTCATAGCCCGTTGATATGTGGCACCGACAATTTTAAGGCCAAACGGCATAACCGTATAGCAATAAACCCCAAGGGGTATACAAAAAGCAGTATGCTTCTCATCTTCCGGATGCATCTTGATCTGATTGTATCCTGAGAATCCGTCCATGAAAGACATGGGTTCAAAACCGCATGTATTGTCTATCATGACATCAGTGATTGGAAGTAGAAATTCGTCCTTTGGACAAGCTGCGTTAAGATCTCGATAATCTATACAAACTCGGACTTTTCTGTTCTTTTTCATAACAGGAACGATATTAGCAACCCAATCCGGGTGTTGTTCTACACGAACAAATCCACATGTAATCAACTTTTTGACTTCTGCTTCAATTGCATCCATCATATCTGGTCTAAAATGCCGTTGCTGTTGTTTTACAGGTTTGACATTAGGCAAAATATTGAGTTTATGAGTAGCAACTTTAGGATCTAGACCCGGCATATCCTCATAACTCCATGCAAAGATGTCGATATATTGTTTAATCAGTTTTATTAACTCTTTCTTTTCAACCTCAGAAAGGTTTTTACTGATGGATATTGGTTTGGACGTAGTTCCATCTCCAACATCAATCTGGACAACCTCATCCTCTGTAGGTGGCTGTCGCTGTTCAAAGCGAAGTTCCCATTGAGTGTCCATTTGTTGAGCCCAAGGATCATTCTCAAATAATTCAGATTCATCCTCAGTTTGAACCATATTAACTGAGAATACTTGTTCAGATTCATCATACGAAGAATGATACATATCAGATTGGATAAATTGGACTTCTTCTGAATCTGATGATTGCGAAGAGCTAGAAGAGAATTCTTCTTGTATATCGTCATTAAACATGTGAGACGGATCATATCCCAACCCATGACGAGTCTTCTGGTAAAATGGATCACCAAGTAATGGTAGTCGTCTACCCTTGCCTTGATTGAGACCTTGCATAGTCTTCAAATCATATCCCATATTCTGGATAATCTCGATAGATTGTTGACTGTATTTGTCAATTCGGATCTTTCCTTTATCTTTATCTTTCAGATCATCTGCCTGATCAACAGGGATATTTCTAGCCAGACCAAACACAATTTGGCACTTGTTTTTCTTATCAGACGGAACCACGAAATAAGATTCTTCGTGACGTCTAAAAGTTACGCAAGCTTGTGATGAAGTAGCTACAGAAAGCAGATAGAGGGAAGATTTTAAGAACCTTTGAGCATAAGGTTCAACATCGACCTGAGGAGGAAAAGAATTTTCCTTATAGTTAATGTATAAAGTTTCTTCTGGCTCTATGTCGTCTTTGTGTTGATGACTTTGATTATCAGAAGATAAGGTCATTCTTTCAATAAACTTGACAGCCATGTACTCGAAAAGGAAATCTTCATTGATATCAAGAGGTACAGAATGATCAATATTTACATCATTTATAATCTGATTGCTACGCTTCGAATTAATCAACAGTGGACCATTATCCGTCTCCTGCGTAGATTTGCCAAGATTGACAACCAATGGTGATTCTGGATCATTCGTACAAGAAGTACGTCCTTTGACCTTGATCATAAAAGGTAGAACTTGGTTCTTAACAGGAACATTTACTGATTCTTCAGATGAAGCCTGAGTTCTTCCTTTAACCTTGATTATCAAAGGTTGATCATTGACAGGTTGGGATTGGATTCGTCCCTTGACTATGATCTTCAAAGGTTGCTCTTCTGGCGGATCTTCATTGAGAGACTGATCCTCAGTAGATGATTGATCCTCAGCTATGTCAGATATATCTTTCATATGCTCTTGTTTATAAAGCCTTGAATCAGAAAAGTAGGGTTCGACACCCTTGAAAGGATTAATGTCAGCAAACTCAGTCTTTACAACTCCTTGGGAATCCACATACTTGAAGCATTGGTGGAGAGTCGAAGGCACAATATTATGCTCATGTAACCATGGTCTTCCAAGAAGGATATTGTAAGATACGTCTGAGTTGATAACATAGAAGGTTACCATAGTTCGGAGATCGCCAATCTGAATCTGCAGACGAATCTTCCCCAGTAGTTTAATCTTGCCAGAGTTAAAACCGACTATCGTAGTACTAGTGTAAGTCAGATCACTAGTGTGAATCCTCAGGGGTCTTAGCATACTCTGAAGAATTATGCTAATTGAAGACCGAGGATCAATGTAGATCCTGTCAATTTTGGTGGATCCAATATACCCAGTATAGCACAGAGGTCTGTCATGCTTGTTATGCTTCAACAACATATCTTCTTGTGTAAAGGTGATGTTAGGAATTGCTTCCATCACACTATGACATTGCGGACATGAAACTGGAGTATTATCAGGACTCTTGAGTTGAGCCAAGCATGAATCTGCTTGAAGTAAGGCTTCACTCAAAGTCTCCCTGCTTTCTCTAGAAAGGTGAAATAACTCAAATATAGATAGTCTAGCCGGAGTATTGGCCAACTGAGCTAGAATATCAAACTTGTAAGGCTTCATCACCACCCCCTAACTGGAAGCAGACTTCAATGGGACGTCGAAGCGTACTGCTTTCTGTTTCCCCTTTTCAACCACAGAAGGTTTAGCAGGAACAGGAGAAGGTTGATTTGGTAGTGTTTCCACTATGTCTTCAGCTTCTTTGGAGGATCCCTCATAGTCTTTGTGGTACTCTTTTTCGGATCTTGTACCAGCAAAAGTTTCTTTCTCGAATTCAGGAGAAGGAAGTACCATATTACAGGATTTAATCTTCCCTTTTTTAGCCTTCTTCTTGTGTGGAGCTTCAGAACCCAATCCAACAGTGGAATTTTGATTTTGAATTTGTAAAGGAAGTCGTATTCCTTTATCGTAATTTAAACCTTCTGCCTTTTGAAAGTCATAACCCATCTTCTTCATAAGATGAACAGATTGCTGACTATACAAGTGGGTGGGCAGCGGACTTTTGACAGGTGTTTCAACAGAGGAAGAGGAAGAAATCTTTGTAACTATAGGAGAATAAAGCATAGATATCTCTATAGCTACGGGAGGAGAAGGATTTGGGATACAAGGAAAAATTCCTGTCGGAGCTTTTTTATAAGCAGCAAAGACTTGTTGTGCCCGATATAAAGGAATACTATTCATGGCTAACCACTGCTGATGAGTAAGCTTGAGCTTAGTAGGAGGAGCTAGACTTGGAGGGTAGATGTTCAGTCCTTTCAGTCTATCTTTATAGATGATCCAAGTCATCAGGATCTAGAATAACATGAGAAGTCATATTGCAGGTTTTGACTTTCTTATCCTTCTTGGATTTTGAAGTTTTACCTTCATTTTCCAAATCAGGCACTAAGTCAGGATGTACCCACATGATTTCACCATTCTTTAGTGTGAGTGGCAACAATCCTGCATTTTCTTCTCTGGCAGGCGGGATATTCACGATCTTCATCGTCGCCTTCGGAATTGGGATAATTCCATCTGGAACTTGCTGTGGAGGAAAAACTCCAAACTGAAGAGAAACCATATTGGTCGTAACCGTATGGTCATCATTGGTTAGAGCGATAGCACCGCCATTTATCAGCTCTTGAATTTTCTTCTTGAAGACATAGCAAGCACTGGTAGGATGATTAATGTATCTGTGATAGATACAATACTTAGGATTGTCAGTTAGATTCACCTCATTAGGCCTTTTGGGCTCCGGAATCTGAAGTTTGCCACTCTTCACCAGACATTGGAATATCCCTGGGATATCACTTTCGTCAAAAGAGTATTCTTCCTTTGTCCTGGAAGATTCCTGATTATTCGGTGTCGTTTTATTCTTGGAAAGATTGACCATGAGGGTATCTTTTCCTTTCACACTACGATTACCAGAATTATTAGCAGGATTACTTTTCTTTCCTCTATCATCTGCGGCAAAAATTATCCCATGTTCACGAGCCAACCTACCATTGGTCTCGGCAGAAACTGCTGCTATAATGAACGAAGCCCAATCTGTGAATTAGGAACCTGTAAAGACAGCAATAGATGGTCGCAGATTCATCTTGCATGTATCAATGACTGCTGAATCTGGCATACCAGGAGGCATCTTTAGAGTAGCCTGTCAGAAATGTTCGATGAACGTCCGAGCATCTTCCTTCTTCTTTTGTTTGATTTCTATTAAAGAGGACATGTTCATGTCCATACCTCCTTCATAGAAGCGGGAGAGAAACATTGCCTTAAATTCGTCGAAAGACAAAATGCAATTGTTGGGTAAACTTCGATACCAATCATAAGCCGAACCCGTCAAGCAACCAATGAACACTCGAATGAGAAGAGCGTTATTTTTCTGCAGATGTACAGTCATGATATCAAAATAATTGATATATTGACTAGGAGAAGCCCTTCCATCAAACAGTACCATGGATTGTGGATTGAATTTTGGTGGAAAGGGTACATCATTCCAATGGGGAGGATAAGGTTGCTTAATCCCTAACCTCTGGAGTTGATCCTTGTGCCTCAAGACTTCAAACTGCGCTTTGAGTTCACGCACTGCTTGAATGGCTTCACTGGTTTGAGGAAGCTCATTTGATTGAATAGTTGGATGTACCGTAACCCCCACTTGAGGTGGTACGTCTTCAAAAATGATGGGATCTGGAGATGCAGAATTTTGATTAACAGCAGGCTCTTGAATATTCAAAGGTATTTTAGCCCCTTGACTATCTTGAGTTTGTGCTGCTACTGGTACTGGTGTTACTACTGGCTGAGCAGTTTACTGATTCAATATTATCTGATGCATGCTTTGTACCATGTTAAGCATGTCTTTCAGTGATTGCTCAACGGCAGTGAGACGTTGTTCTGTATTAGCAGATGACGTCTCTGGTTCATCTCCAACAGCGTAGGATTCAACCTCTCTTGAAGATATGGAGGGATTAGTATAGAAGTATGAATCCACACTATCGGTATCAGACTCAAAAGATTGGGTACCCCCAGCTTCTGAATCAGAAGTCTGCAACTGTCTTTGTCTTCTTGATCGAGTATTCTGATATACTCCTTCAAAAGAATCAAGAAGTCTGTTGAACTGTTGTTGACCTGGAGTTTGGGACATATTCCGTCTTGGATGTCGTCCTCTGTTAGTATGAGATGCCATGTTGACTGATGCATATGACAGCTCATGCTCTTGATCTTCATCTTGATGTTGAGGTGAGTTAAAACTCAATCGATCAAAAACTGACCGTTTTGAAGCCGAACAACAACAGTTGATCACATCCTGGTGATATTCACAATGATGTTTATCTTGGGGGAGTATCACCGGAGATTGTCTGTTCTTACGCTTTTGCATTAGCAATTCACGTAAATCAGAAGGAACAGATGGAGTATTCTTCTTTATTACATTTGGGGTAGAAAAATGTTTAGTCCCTTGAGTATAAAGAAGATTACTGGCTGCATTCGCAGAACCAAACTGTACATTTTTACGCATTTGGAGTTGTGTGCGTAAATTTTGAGATTTTTGAGCACGAAGGACTCCATTTTTACTGCGTTTAATTTGTAAGTTTGGTACTTTGCGTAAAGCAGTATAAGAAGGTTGTTGGTGTAGGACAAAAGCTTTACCAACAACATTTTTACGCTGTACACGTTTAGGTATATTCACATTAGATGTATAAACATCATTGTGAATTTTATCTACACTGTCAACGACAGGAGACTTACCTTTACGCGTAGAGCGTAAAAATTGGTTATCTACCACGTCACAGACGAGAGATTTTGTTTTACGCGAGGAGCGTAATTTGTTTGGGCCTACCACGTCACCAACGGGAGACTGATTCTTACACCCAGAAGCACAATCGTTAGAGTCTGCTCCATTACAAATGGGAGACTCATCTTTATGTACTGAGCATAAAAATTAGTTTTTATCCATTGAGCGTAAAATCTGGTTTTTACGCAGTGGGCGTGAAACCTGATTATCTTCACCGTTACAAACGGGAGATAAATCGTCACACTTTGAGTGCAACTCTGAAGTAAGGTCTGCCTCGTTATAAACGGGAGCCCCTACGACAGGAGTGGGAAGAATTCCCTTGTCATCAGACACAACAGAGAGATCAGAAGCCACTTTGGATTTAGGAATCCAAACTTTTCATGCTTTGCGAGACTTTTGAACATTGGAGTAGCGAGAACCACCCCCAGTTCGGAGCATTTCTTCATAGGCAGTCTGGCCGAAGTGTACAACCAGAGTCTTCTTGGTCGAACCGACCGAAACATCTTCATATTGAGCAATTGCCTTCTCATCAGAGGAGAAGGTCGTCCCAAGCAGAGTCGCCATTTTGTTTCACTTAACAAAAATGCCAGGAGAAATTGGCTTTTGAAAATAAAACGAGAAAAAGTACAAGAAGTACAAATTTGATTCTGGAAAAGTATTGCTATAGAAGTCTGATCTGTAAATGATCACTTTGTTCCTTGGACCATATGATGATGATGAAGATCACTGCTTGAAGTTGGACAATTTGGAAGAACTAAGTCACCAGAAAGGTATCGACGCACTTGGGCACTGATGGCGAGGCCGAATGCTTTTCTGGTTTGCTTCACTCTGTTCTGAAAGAAAGGTTGAAGAAGAATGCTCTCGAGAATCGGAATCTCTGAGTTCTGATTTCTCTATTCTCTCCTGTCTCTGTGTCTCTTGTTATGAGAAAAATAAGTCTTTTTATAGACTTGGGCTCCTGTGCGTAAAAACCCAGCAAAAGTTCCGTCTTTACGCTAACAATCGCCACCCACGATCAAAGTCATCTCCTGCATACTTTGACACGTGTCCCATCACTTCATTAAGAATAGGATGCACGTACACACGTTCTTCGAGATGTGTGGCATGAAAGCCATGTAGGCAAACCACGTTCCAAGCTGATCAGAAAGAACAGGGCGTAAAAATAGCCCCAATGTACTCTGAGCGTAAAGCAGTAGACTAGGCGTAAAATAGCTCTGACAAGACTTCCCGCGTAAAGTGGTTGTTAAATAACCTTGAGCGTAAAAGTAGCTCAAATAGACTTTACGCACACGTCAACTGTTTGAGCGTAAAAGCTCGTACAGTCTTCGTGCATAAAAGAAGCCATAGTGTGAGCGTAAAGTAGCTCAATCCACATACTAAATGACAACATTGGTCTCTGTGTAAAAACAAATCCCTTTGAATTCTGTGATATATGCCATCATTATTATCTCCATGTCAGAATTTGCATTAAATGCGAGACTTGACAGCTTTGTCCAGCGTAGAAGCGGCTAGCTTGTCCTGAGCGTAAAACCATGGGTGTAGACCCGAGCGTAAAATGATCAGCCTACTTAGGCGTAAAATGATTAGCCTTGTCTTGGGCATAAAGAGATTAACCGCTCTGCTTGGCGTAAAACAGATCACTTATGAATGAATGATCCATCTCTTTGACTCTTTCTTTGAAGCACTTTTTACGCTCCTACAGCCACGTCACCGACCCTCCCGCTGATCACGAAAGGTCCGATGAAGCGCGGGCTAAGCTTCCCACCTCTACCAAAACGTATCGTACCACGAGTCGGAGATATCCACAAAAAAACTATGTCTCCAACCTAATCACAAGCATGGTCTCAAGTTACTAAAAATAAAACATGATTAATCAAACAAAAAAAATACAACCTACTTCTAATCCTATCTCTAAATTTGTACCTCAAACTCCAACGGCCTCCGGTGGCTATCGGCCCAGTGCCGATGTCTGTCCTGCGCCACGCGAAGTCTGTCCCTGATGAGCTTCACCTTTTCGGCTGCGTCAACAACCATCTCTGGTCCCAATAAAGCTCGCTCTCCAACATCATCCCAAGATAAGGGTGTACGACACCTACGCCCGTACAGAGCCTCCAAATGTGACATCTCAATGCTGGCCTGATAACTGTTGTTGTAAGCAAACTCCACCAAATGTAGATGATCCTCCCAGGAACCTCCAAAATCCAGGATGCACGTCCGCAGCATATCCTCAAGCGTCTGAATAGTCCTCTCTGACTGTCCGTTCGTTTGGGGGTGGTATGCAATTCTAAACTTGAGCTGAGTGCCCAAACTAGTCTGCAGACTCCTCCAGAAATGGAAAGTAAAGCGACTATCCCGATCTGAGACAATGCTGACGGGAACTCCGTGAATCCTGACTATCTGTCGCATATACAACTCCGCAAGCCTCTCTGTAGACATACCCACCTTGAATGGCAAGAAGTGGGCCGATTTGGTCAACCTGTCAACGATGACCCAAATCGCGTCTTTCTCTCCTGGTGTACGCGGCAACCCCGATATAAAATCCATGGTGATATGTTCCCACTTCCACTCTGGAATAGGCAACGGCTGCAATAATCCTCCGGGCCTATGCCTCTCTGTCTTGACCTGCTGACAGACCAAGCATCTAGCTACGAAGTGGGCTACCTCCCACTTCATCCCGTACCACCAGACATGCTCTCGCAGATCCCTGTATATCTTGTTGTCACCAGGATGTATAGAGTACTGCGATCTGTGAGCCTCCTGCATGATCTGCTCTCTGAGCTCCCTGCTAGGCACACATAACCTGGAACCGTGCCTCAAGGTACCATACTCTGCAAGTGAAAACTCGCCATCCACCAACCCTGCACGAACCTGCTCTCGGATACACCGCAGAGCCACATCCTCCAACTGCGTCGCCTTGATCCTCTCTATCAAGTTCGACTGTATCTGAAGGCCCCATAACTGCATCTGCACTCCAGGCACAATCACCACAATCCCAAGGCTCTCCAAGTCTGTAAGCAAGTGCCGATCCATAGTCAAACACATGGCTATCGGATACCTACTCAAGGCATCGGCAACCACGTTGGCCTTTCCCAGGTGATACTGAAGTAGGATGTCAAAGTCCTTCATCAACTCTATCCATCTACGCTGTCTCATATTGAGCTCTTTCTGTGTAAACACATACTTCAAGCTCTTGTGATCTGTGAAAATCTCCACCCTCTAGCCATACAGATAGTGCTTCCACAACTTCAGACCAAAAATCACCGCTGCCAGCTCCAGGTCATAGGTAGGATAGTTCTTCTCATAGGGACGTAATTGCCTGGAAGCATAGGAAATCACCTTTCCATGCTGCTGTAAGACACAACTCAGCCCCTTCCCTGAAGCATCACTGTAAATAGTGAAACCACCTGATCCTGAAGGCAATGTCAGAATCGGAGCTGTCGAAAGCCGCTTCTTCAACTCATCAAAAGCTGCCTGACACTCCTCTAACCAAACAAACTCAGTATCCTTTCGGGTCAACCGAGTCAACGGCTCTGCAACCCGGGAGAAATCTTGCACAAATCTCCTATAATATCCTGCCAGCCCCAGGAAACTCCTGATCTCTGCCACTGAAGTCGGCGCTGCCCAAGCCTCAACTGTTGTGATCTTCTTCGGGTCCACTAAGATACCATCTCCAGTCACCACATGACCCAAGAAGTCAACTATATCTAGGAAGAACTCGCACTTAAAGAGCTTGCCATACAATCTCTCCCTCCTGAGTGTCTCCAGCACCACTCTCAAGTGCTCATCGTGCTCTTCCTCTGTCTTAGAATACACCAGGATATCATCAATGAACACCACCACGAACTTGTCCAAGTACTGGTGGAACACCTTGTTCATTAGGTTCATAAACACTGCTGGTGCATTGGTCAGCCCAAACGGCATAACCAAAAACCCAAACTGCCCGTACCGCGTCCTGAAAGCGGTCTTGGGAATATCCTCCCCCTTCACCTTCACCTGGTGATAATCTGACCTCAAATCAATTTTGGAGAACACCCGAGCCCCGCTCAACTGATCAAAGAGATCATCGATCCGCGGTAGTGGGTATCTGTTCTTGATCGTCAGGTTGTTAAGTGCTCTGTAGTCGATACACATCCATACCGATCCATCCTTCTTGGGTACGAAGAGTACTGGGCACCCCAAGGTGAAGAACTCAATCAGATGAAGCCCTTGTCCTGCAGCTCATCCACCTGCTTCTTCAGCTCCACCAATTCACTGTTGTTCACTCGATAGACAAGCTGAGAAATTGGTTCCGTGCCGGGAACCAAGTCTATCAAGAACTCTACATCCCTGTCCGGTGGAAGCCTTGGCAACTCCTCTGGAAATACGTCCATAAACTCTGCGATCAATGAATGTGGAGCCACATGCTCCTCAACTGATGCTCCACAGAAGACTGCCATCCTGCTCTGCCTCCCGTAGGGTGTACTCAAACTCTGGCTCTCCTGGCGCCCCAAACAAAACTCTACCCCCTCGGCAATCAATGCGGGCATGGTGTCTACTCAGCTAGTCTATACCTAATACAATATCGTAGTTCGGTAGTGGCATGACGAGTAAACTCACCCCCAACTCTCGGCCTCCTAATATGACTCTCCTCCCTCTGTAAACATCACTCACGAGGATGACCCCACCCCCAGTCGTGATCTTGCAGGTCCTAGGCAGTGGTTCAAAAACTAGACTGTGTCGAATAGCATAAGATACTGACACAAAGCTGTGGGAAGCTCCGAAATCAAAGAGTGCAAAAGCTGGAAGGGAGTCAAGAAGAACCGAACCTGCTATCAACTCCCCTACGGCCTCTGCATCCTCAGCCACCATGGCGAAAGCTCGTCCATACTGTCCACCTCGTGCCTGCTGCTGGTGCTGGTAGAACCTCTGCTGCTGGGTCTGCAACGGCCCCTTCGGCTGACCTGCTGGAGCCTTGGCTGCCCCAGCTCTTCCTGGTATCGGACGCATCGACGCAACTAGACAATCCCGCATCTGATGGCCCGCCGAACCACACATCAAGCATCTGCCAAGTCTCTTTCTGTACTCCTCCTACTTGTGCCCAGGCTTCTTACAGAAAGTAAAACTAATAGCCTGCTGCCTGGGTGCCTGCTGCCCTCTCTGCTGCTGATGTTGCACCTGCTGAAAAAGGTGCCCTATCATGATGCTGATACTGCTGAACTGGCCTCTATGGCTGCTGATACAGGAAGTGAGGCCTCTTGGCCGGCCCATGACTGCTGTTGCCACCCTGGAAGTCGCGACCCCTCTTCTGTCTCAACCCTAGGTCGTCTTCCGCTGCCATAGCCCCAGAAAATATCTCAGCAAATGTGGCGTTCCGATCGCTCTTAGTCAGTGACCGAATCTCTCTAATCAAGCCTCGACGAAACTTTCTCGCCTTCGTCTTCTCGATCAAGTCATCTATAAATCGGGTCAGTCTACAAAACTCCCCGGTATACTCAGCTACCGTCTGGTTCCCCTGAACCAGACCCTCGAACTGTGCCTCGATTTCTCCCAAGGCCACATCAGGAAAGAACTGCTCCTTAAACAGCTCCTTGAACTGGGCCCAAGTCTGGCCCTCAACTCCTATCCTGGGATCTGTCTGATACCATGCACGGGCCAAGTCCTGCATCTGGCTGCCCGCCGCCTCGATATGGAATCGATCTGGTATCTCCGCCAGTCAGAATATCTCCTCAATATGCTCGATCCAGTCGTCGACATAGTGGATGCCCTCCGTGCCCAAAAACTCTCGAGGGTGCATCTTCTGGAAGTCCTGTATGTCCTTCTCCCTCCAACGGGGCTGCTGCTGGGCCCCCTGAGCAGTAACCATCTCAACTATAGTACGAACCAGCTGGTGTGCCTCGTCGATCCCCTAACGGAAATCTGCAGTCTGCCTCGTCTACTGCTACTGGTGGGACTCCAAAATCCTCTCCACGAAGGAGAAGAGATGTACAGCGTCTACCATCCCCGCAGGCGGAGGCTGCTACGGTGGAAGGATCTCAGGAATCACAATGCTCGGCCTCCTGACTGGTGGAGGTGCTCCTCCAAAAGCTACAGAAACACCGACTCCTGAGGGCTGCACTGGCCCTGTGGCACCGGGAGCTGGCTGATGCTGAGGTCGAGAGGTGCTAGACCCCTCTCCAGCGTCTCCCAGTCCAGGGCGATGCGATTTCGTCTCAACCATCCTGGAGACACAGATCAAACAAGAAACAATTACTGAGAATGAGTCAAAATATCAAAGGAGGACATTTTAAATTTCTAAGGAAGACAATAAGCAGCAAAATAGATATACGAAATCTGATAAGGAATTTTCCTAGTGTGATTGAGTACCTTCCAAAAAATATACTAATTCCTACTGCAGGCTGCAGCGATATTCTAGTTCGAATACCACTACATTTCCAACCTAGACCTGCATGGGCCACCAGTAAAAACGTGTCACGACCCGCACCCTAGAGTAAGGGCACGAGACGTGGGTACGTCCAGCCTACGCCGCAGTGTCGGTGGTAGAACGCTGTCCTAGGTCAACATCTAACAATATAAAGGTACCTGTACAGTATATACTCTCCGAATGGAGGTGACAAAGCAGATACAGTCTCAATCACAACTAAGGTAGAACAGGATAAAGATAGATAGATAAATAATATCCAGAACAGAAGAAATCACAGAGATACAATCCAAAATTCTAAGTGTCTAAAATAAGTACATATCCTATGATATCTCAGAATCTATATACAGTAATCTATAAAAAGTAAAGACATCCTAATCTAAAGGAGTGTCATCCACTGCTAGTGGGTCTTGCTGCTGGTCCAAGTCCAAGCACTCATCTAGTGTTGCACCGTAGTAGGTAGGACAGAACGCCTCAGCCTCGTCCTCTGTAATATTTCAACAGGTCCAGTCAGGACAGGAGCGAGCACAGTACATCTCAACAAATCATAGCAGATCAGGATATATAATCATGCTAGAGAGTAAGATACAAGAAACTGAAGGAAATAACATGATAAAAAGGAAGACTGTAAATAAATAGATACCATATATAGAGAACTATCAGTGACTAGTGATTCAGAGCACAAGACGGTTATGTAAACGGCACGATGTTGTACACGAGTAATCTACAGAGGTTGTATACGAGTAATCTACTGGATTGATTACATAACCACTTCTACTCTCCCGTCCCAATCAATACACAAGGATCTAGCCAAGATATGTTATTGCATACGAAGTATAGTCACACACGAGATCATGTGAATACATAAATATACACGATTTCATACGATTTGTACACGAATGTCACGAATACAAGGAGTACACGATGCTCACGATAAAGTACACGAACACGAATACCCGATGTATCCGTTAAGGGGATAACATCGCACCATAAGATCCATATAGTACTAATCCGTGTTTTCGATATGTCAGCATCATGTAGAGTAATCTAAAGCAGAAAAATACTCCTAATGTAGGATATAAAATGATCAGAGAATGTACTCGCCTGTATCCTGAGAATCTGGAGAATATCTACTGTCCGAGGAGTGGTGTCTGTCTCCTATAGAACAGTACAAGTCACTATGAGTCTACAATGATAATAAGATGCAGGTCAATGCATTCTACATAAATCTAGGTTAATCTAGACCAAAGTCAACTCTTGGTCAACTCTGGTCAACCCTAGAAGTCAAACCTAAGTCAAACAAGTCTATACTAGTCTAACTAGTTTATTCTAGGTCTAACAAGGTTATACATGTCTAATCTAGGCTCTATACTGACATTTAAGTCACACCCATAGGCTAAGCGCCTAGGCTATAGGTTATTAGGCAATTCCATGCGTAAAACTAACCATAAATCACATACACAAGTCA
>JANAVB010003600.1:12035858-12113358 GCA_029216955.1 Iris pallida
AAATTGAAAAGTGAGTGTGACAAATCTACCCTCCTTAAAATAATTTTGTCTTCGAAATTAAGTGATCCTACTCCTTCTAGGTCAAAATCCCCAACAATCATGGTCTTAAGAAACTTATCTAAATCATGCAGTTGGAAAGATATCATAAATGATTATGGCAGATAATCAGTCTGGGGTCTCTTCTAGCCACTAGAGTCATACTACATCAAAAGTAGTCATAAGATATCAAGCATACAAGGGTACAGTAACCATCAAGATAGGATAAGGTATGGGTCAAGAACTCACCTCTACTAGGTCTGGTAGCTGGAACTCTCTTCTGGAGGTAGGCTTCGACTAGGGGCAAGTGTAGTAGGACAGTCTCGTATCTTGTGTGCAGCTGACCCACAAAATAGGCATAAACCTAGTCTCTTCCTACATTCCTTCCATACGTGTCCAAGCTTCTTACAGAAAGTACAGGTAGGCACCCACTCAACTGGTCTCTGCTGGATAGGAATCTGAACTGGATAGACTGATCTAGGCTGAAAGCCTGGGTACTCCTGAGGCTCTGGGTATAAACTGCTCCTCTCTCTCTTGGGACTAGGCTCCTCCCTCGAATGTATGTAATCCTACAACAGTTGAAAACTGAGACTCTGCTCTCTCATAAGCTCAGTCTGAAGTTTCTGTACCTCTTGCACATCCTGAAGGAGTCTGTAAATATGAGCCCCATCAGGAATGGCATGGGGTACCACTCCAGGAGCCAAAGGGAGGTCCTCAGTCTCCGGCTGAACTACAGTCCTCTCCTGAAGGATAGGAGATGGAGAAAAATTCTCCGATGAGGCTACTAACACCTCCTGAGCAATAGAAGGGGAAAGTACAATCTCGGTCTCATTCGGAATTGCAGCTGTGTAGTGGGGATAGACTCTGGTCATGGGTGCCATTCTGGAAAAGATAAGGAAAAATAATAAATCATCGGGCTGTAAGGCAATCTATCATCCTATACACTTACTGGTGATAAAAAAACAACTGAAATTAACCATAAAGCGTTAATATTCTAAAGATGATCAAAATCGAAAGTTTAAAGTACGACTGTCAATAACACTAAAATCCAAACACACTATATATATATATCTATAAGAAATTTTAGTCTCGATATGATCTAAGTTGATCAAATCCAGGATGAATCGAGGTTTGGGCAAGATGGAGAACGAGGTCATTGAAGTCTGAGCATGAGTATCCAAGATTTGGAAATCCATGTCACATTGAATTAATTTAATTGAATAAGGTTCCAAACATTGGATGATAAGGGAATGACCAAGTCGACTAGTCGCGATCAAGGGTACAGAATTCAACACTATTGAAATCCTAAAGAATACTGCAAGGATATAGAAATAAGCCACTATCCTCCTTTTGATAAGAAAGCTAAACGTGATACCCTGGGTTGACCTATTAAGTACAGTGCCTTGTCTTTCTGAAATATGTGAAAGACAAAAGCAAAAAAGAGTTTAAAGACGACGCTATTGAGTACAATACGTGGTTCATAGACGACGAAAATAATTCAAGAAGAATTACCAAACTGTCGTGGATGAGACATATGGCCTAGAGTCTCATCCATGTAGAGTAATATATGAAAGCGAACCAAAGTGCACTAGGTTGATCAGACCATCATACACCGATTCTGATTAGACAATATGTTAGTGGGTCGACCCAATAAAATACGTCATGATCAAGCTCGAAAAAGGGATAAGCTTGCAAAACTAAGGCTAAATTAGCAGCGTAAGGTAGTCAAAATATAAGTAAGGGAGGTAATGATGAAGAAGAAAAATAATAGTCCAAGATCATTAACTAAGCTGGTCAAGCAATCAAGATAAGGTACAAGGTTAAGCATTTAAGGAACAAGAATAACACCATCCCATGTCGGGTTGAAAGAATTGAGTCATAGTTGGATCTCGAATTTAAGTCAGAAAGTATTTTAGTATCATGGTAAAGGTTCAAGAGGTGACAATTAATACAAGAATAAAGGAAATCAAGTTGAAGCATGAAATAAATTTAATTAAGAATCCAGTGAAATAATTAGGGTCACAGTACTAAAGGCGAATTCTGTTAAGAAACGATCAAATACAAACGGTTAGAAAGTCACAATAAAATATCTAGATTTGAGGGAAGGTTGAGTAAGTCAAGATTGAGATACAGTCCCATAGTTTGGCAGACGACTAACAACACTTGGGTATATACTACTATCATAGTCATGAGTGATATGAAAATTAGTGTCGAACACTTCTATCTCATTAAGGTTACCTTGGTGGCCTACCATTACATTCCTTTAAAAAGAAATTTTAAAATAACTACCTCAATTTGTATTCACTCTAAGCCTTCCAATCTAATCACGACTAACATTTAAATCCTTTTCATAAATCTCATAATAACTTTTATCTCGTTACTACTAACCTTTCCAAAATTTAACATTTCAATCCAACTTTAAACTCAAAAGTTAATGAATCATGAATCCATAAAATTCTATATCACTTCATAACTTTAAAACTCCTAATTTGTCTCAAATAATCCTCAAAATAGACACTTAGCTTATCATGACAATCTAGCATTTACAGCTCAGTATTTTAACGCGCTTATCAACCATAATTTCTCTTTCCAAGTCATTGAAACATAATCACTACTTCTTAAACCAAAATCTAAATAGATTTTTAAATCTTCAATCAATTGACACGATTCCAAATTTGAGATTTTTTCTCTTCCAAAACAATCGTTTTCATATCTTCCCAATCTTTTCAACCAAATTTTAATATCATTGCTTCCACTTAAATTTGAAATTCAATAAACATATACATCGTAACTTTTACGACTCCATTTAATAGTTCATACTGCCACCCCCTTTTTTGATCATTCAAACCAATCTATATACGTTCAAGATGTATAATCATAATCCAATAATTCATGAATCACATCAATTCCTGAAATCGATTTATATAGATTCTAACTATTTTTCTCCAGTATCAAAATAAAATTTTATAATCCTCTGGTGATTACTACTTAGAATCTTCAAGATAAATTTCCTTGGTAATATCCCAACTTACAAACTACTAATCATTAAATCATCCATTTAGAAAAATGCCCTTATAACTTAATCAAAGTCTCTGTGTATTCCAATTCCTTAATATAATCCTTCGAGCCATGTGTTTGACCAATGAGTATATAGCAGTGTAGCCATCTTCCTAACCATTATTAAGCACAAGAAAGTAAGGGTATTGGTGAAAAGAGTTTAAACAAGATGCAAGAATCAAGGGAGGAAGGTGGATTAAAATAAGGGAAAATAAATTTAAATCGAAGCTCAAAATGAGATTCTCAAGGGTCGTCCCAGGAATCTCTCAGAAAGTTCTAATAGTGATTGAGTATCCTCTCATTCTAACACCTTACTTCCTATACTCTATAGCAGGCTCGTAGTAATACAATTAAATTGCCGTGCTATCACGACATCGCACTAATGCGAATCTGGTCCTGCATGGACCGGAGGGATGAAATCGTGTCTCCATAACTATCTTGAAGACAGATCGAACAAGGAATCAATTACTGAAAAAGAAGCAAAATCATCAAAGGAGGACAGTTGTTTTCAAAAAGGAGACAATTAACAACAAGAATTGATAAGAGTTTTCCTAATGTGATTGAGTACCTTAACTTATATCCTATATCCTATTGCAGGTTGTAATAATACTCTAGTTCGAGTACCACTACGAATCACACTAGTTGTGATTGAGACATGCATGGGCCACCACTAAAATGTGTCACGACCCGCACCCAGTGTAAGGGCACGAGAAGTAACGAACGCCCAGCCTACGCCGCAGTATCGACGGTAGAACGCTGTCCCGAGTCACAATATCTAATACAGTCTAAAATAAGCTCCGAATGGAGAGTAATAATGAGTAACTCAATCAAAATACTAAGATGAAATAGAAGAATGAATCTCAAGAGAGTCACAGATGAATAAAAGTCTAGGTGTAAACCACTAGAATAAATCTCAAGTTCAACTCATAAAGTCTCAAACAGAAATACAATAAAGTACTAAGTCTCAGCTAGACTATAGGCAAATCCTCAGCGACTGTGGGATCCTCCTGAGGGTCCATGTCGCCAATGCCATAATAGGTAGGACAGTAGTCCTCATCAATACCTATAAAATTTTTAACATTTCCAGTCAGGACGGAACGAGCACATATCTCTCACAACAGTTCATAGCAGGAATGGACATATAAATCAAGCTATAGAAAACTATACATGAATCGCTGTAAAGAAAATCAACAAGAGAGAGAGACTATAAAATGAGATATAATATGATAATAGAGAAATGTAACCTTCTACGTGATTCAGAACATGAATTGGTTATGTAAACAGCTTGGGTTGCACATGGATACAGCTATGGAGTGCACATGGATACCTACTGGGGATAATGATCACATAACCAACTACACTCACCCTGCCCCCAATCAATACACAAGGATCAATGCATGTTATGTTATTGCACATGGATAACAACTACTGTATACATGGAGCTCATATGGTCATGAGTGTACATGAATAACATATGAGTGCACATGGATAAATATGAATACATGGAGTACATGATGGCCATGAGAAACTACATGAACATGACATACTCGATGTATCCGAGGGAATAACATCGCATAAAAAGATCCAGAGGGTACTAATCCGTGTGAACATCGTGTCAGCATCAAGTATACTAGTCTATAACAAGAGAACATATCCAAAGAAGTATGAAAAGATCAGAGAATGTACTCGCCTGGCAAATCGAACTGCTGATGATGAGGTGTAACTAAACTGGGGCAATGTAAACCTATTTAAAATACACACAGGTCACAACCAAGTCCACAATAGCAAAAGAAATAGCTACAATACAAGACTACATGCTTCTAGGTCCATTTTGGTCAAAGTCAACCCTCGGTCAACTCTGGTCAAACCTGGTCAACGCTAGTCAAAACTGGTCAACACTGGTCAAACCTGGGTCAACTAGTCCATCTACTAATTTCTAGGTCATACACAAAATTCTAGGTCATTTGGAGTTCGTTTGAGTTGAATTGGATCAAGTTTTGACTCAAAGTTGACTTTTGTCAATTTGGTCAACTTGTCGGCCAATTCGACTAAACTAAGCTCGAAATGACAAATCAAATCTGTCCTAGGGCTCCTATAGTCATATACACAACTACAATCTAATCTAAGAGAATTAACAAGCTTAAATATATATATATATATATATATATATATATATATATATATATATATATATATATATATATATACATATAGGTATATACACACATGTATATATACAATACAAGTCAACCTTAAATCTATCAAAAGATGGTGTGTGTGTGTGTGTGTACTGGAGCTTACTGAAATGCGATAAATCTGAGATTAAAAACAGTAAAACATACCCATGGTGTATCACAATTTAACATATTATTTATATACTTATATACAAAATAAGGAAACTACATATTTATATATATATATCTATATACACAACGCTCAAAAGGAAAGTTTCGCAATGGTTTAGAAATAATTTGAGAATCAAAAATTTGGAAATTAATCCCCTCGACCCATTCTCAATGCATATGAACATAGCAATGGGTTTCAACGGGGTTTTACATATATATATATCTATATGTATACATGGCTATATATATATAGAAAAGCATATATACTCATAATTGATGGAAAATTATGAAACAAAACCAAAAGTTGGTTCCCACAAATCCGAAACCTCATATATGTCCTGAAAACTCAAATTTTGTAAACTAAGAAGTTGGAAATCAAAATATCGCATTTAACTCAAAAATCGAAATATCATATAAATCTCAATTTTTTCCAATTCAATAGAAACCCGATTATGCTTGAAAAAGGCAAACAAATAGGTAATAATTCCGCGGATCACTTCCTGCAAGTTCTAATTATCATATAGGAACTAACAATTCAGAAAATATGGACTAAAAAGTCAAGGATCGAAAAATCACATTTATATTCAAAACCTAGAACCCGAAAAACTCAATTTTGACAAAACGACTCAAAACGCAAAATACACCAAATCAACCCGCAAAACTCGGCATACATGCTGGTCTCAACCTACGTGATACGCTCGGGTACTCTCGGGTTCGAAATCGTGTCCGTGTCGTGTCCACAGAACGCGTATCGGAATTTTCCGATACCGCGTGGTACGCATGCGTTCTCGCTCGTTTGAGCGCCGCACACGCAACAAAATGCCACGTGCTCGTGCATGTAGCTGGAGGGGGTCCTGGGGTAGGTCTAGGACAAGGTCACGTGGTCACACGCTACCCGAAACAGCGTACGCGGACCCACGCACCCGCGCGGCCTGTTGTGCGCGTGCCCTCGTGCACGCGGTTCGTTGCTCGTGGCTCGCTCGTCGGGCCACGCCGCGACTTAGGGTTCATCCTACAGGTCATCTAGGTATAGGCCGACATGTCCCGGGTCTTGGAACGGGTCTTCTCTGCGTCATGTGCGCGCACGAAGTCCGTCTCCGCGACAAAAATCAGCCCGAGTGTACAGTGTGGCTGACCAGTGCACGCGCGATTTCTCTGCGCTCGCTCGACGAAACGTCATGACATTTTACGGACATGTGGGCAGAGGTTTCCCCTACGTGATCGTAAAATTTCATGCAAGACGGAGCTCTATGCGTCGAGTTATGATGCACAGACTGCAGGACGTGCACGGGACCGTGCACGGGATCTCGTGCACGCGTGTCCGTGTCAGAAACGTCGCTGAAAAGTCATCGATTTCCAATCCGCCTTCACGAAAGTTTATTGAAATGATATTATCTAAACATACATGAAGTCAGAATCGAAAAACAGCAACTTTCAATCCTAAGCGGCATTTCGTCGAACACATGCCGTAAGGGACCGACACGGGCTCGATACCTCCATCAAACGGAGTCGAAATCCCACCAAATTTCGTGGGCCAGGCTAGGGCACCTATATGGATGCAAAAATGAAGAAAAACCCAGATTTTCAATGGTAGATTAGGGTTTTACCTATTGAGTGTCAAAACTCAATGATCGGGGCTCCTCGGTTGTCATATCGGCCGATTTTTCTCCAGCAAAACCTTCCGTCTCCACTCCAGAAATGCTGCAGCAGATCCTCCTCTCCTCGACGAGCGCAACGAAGTTCGTTTGGAAAGAAACGTACTCCGGATGAAGGAATTATGAGTTTTGGAGAGATGGAGCTTTTAGGGTTTCTTTGTGGAGGCTACAAACTACAAATGAATGCAACCAAAGGTGGGGGTAATGCTGTGTTGGGCGGCCAAGGGGTTCTATTAGGGTTAGGGTTTCACTTGGGCCAACTCTTTCTGAAGTAGAAATGGGCCCAAGTCGAAAAGCTCAAAAGCCTACATGCAAAAAGGCTAATTAAATAATTAAAGCCTAAAAAATAATCTAATGCACAAATTAAATTCTAAAAATGAAAAATAATAATTTTTATTCATGGTTAGGCCCCTATACATGTCCACTAAGGTTAAACCGGTTGCTAGCACAACACAAGTCAACATATTCAGAAAATCACAGAAAGGCCAAAATGGCTAAAAATTAATTAATCACTCTAAACATTTACTAAAAAAATCTAAATTAATTCTAATGATAATAAATCTAATTTCTAATATAGCATTAAGGTTCTAGGTCATGGTTGGCTAAGGTCAAACTACCAAGTCATCAGTCTACAATCAATCAAATCACACTGCAATCAATCTAATTAATAAATAGATAAAAATTCTAATAAAAAAATCATAAAAATTCAAATAAATAACAATTACTAAAATACCCTTGAAATTGAAAAGTGAGTGTGACACCTGGAAACCAGTTCATTTCAAAACAGTGATGTTCTTAAGAAACAGTGAGTGAGTGAAAACTGTGTCCAGGGAAAACACTAAAATGTTAAAGAAAAATAGGGCATGCAGTTACATTAATGAAGAATAAAATCTCAGGTTATCATGAATTAAACCATTCAACTCAGCTTACAAGTAGGAAAAGAAGCCAATTCTCAGTTTAAATAATTCAAACCCAACACAATGTCTAAATTCTCATTTACAAACCCAAAAGCCAAAATTCGAATGTAATGTTAAGCTAACATGAACTACAGTTATGTGGAAAACATTTGACAATGAAAAAACATCTATTGAATAGGATTAACAGTTCAGAATTTGAATGAAAACAATTTATCGGGAATGAGTATCAGTCGAGCATGCCTGTTTAACCCAAATCGAAACCAAATTCCATCCAACATTTAAACTAACATGTAAACTTAATCTAACAGAGATTATACATCATATATGGATCTAATTTAGCAAATAAAAACATGAATTAAATCATTAAACCAGGAATTAAATAGTGAACACATTGATACACTGCACACGCACAGTGCACGCACAGTACACGCGTGATTCCGTGTCCGACACGACACGATAGGTCGTGTCACTTGGGGAACCCCGTGTCAGTGGTTGCCCCAACACGTGTGTCGAATATTTCGTGTCCACGTGTCTTGTACTGTGCACAGGAAGCCCCGAGCAGCAGAAGAGCTACAGTGCTCGCGCGTGCGCGTGTGCACCCGCGTGTTCGTGTGTCCTCCGCGACCCGACACGACACCAAACACGACTCAGGACACTAGAAATCCCTAAGCAAGGTTAAAACCTAAATTTCTATTCAAATACATTCCTGAAATTAAATCGAAATGCCCTTTGGGGTATTTCATCAAACACCTATATACATGGACTGATACGTGTCCGATACGAACACGTAATGGACTCGAAACCGAGGGTTAGCTATACCTACAGTTAGGGTAGGCCTAGGGCTTTCTAAATATGCAATAAAAATAACATTCTATGGTGTAGATTTGAATTTACCTATAGGTTTACAAAGGCTCAAAAAGCCCCAAATAAGAGTGGATCCTCAAGCTACCAAAACTCTCCCAAATTGTTTCTCCTCTGAAATTACTCAGTACCAACAGCAAGTAGAATAAATTTAGGACCTATTGCAATTGGTTTGGGGGAAAAAGGAATTAAATAGGAATTTCTAGGAATTAATGAAGATGGAGACTTACATCTTTCTAAAACTTGCAAATATTTCTAAGGGAGGCTAGCCCTAAATTCCAGGAGGCATTAAATAGATGAGGAATGCCCTAAGGGGCCGGCCATGGGATGTGTTGGGCTAGGGTTCACTTGGTGTTGGGCTTTGGTCCTCTAAGGCTTAAGTCATAATCATAACTTGTGAAACCACAAGCTATTTTCTATTCAAATCAAATCCTAATTTCCCCAAAATAATTATAATGGGTTTGATTTCACTAACTTAGGTCAAGCTAGGGTTTCATAACCTAACCAAGTAGTCATGACCTAGGTTAGCTTCTAGGACAGTCTCCTAAGTCACCCTGAGTCAAAGTCAAAAATAGCACTGTAAAAACCCTAAATTTCTACTATTTTTTTATTTTATTAAATTTGATACTGGTTTAAAATTTCGTACTGTACGTCACCTAGTCGTATTGTACGTCGTGCGCAAAGGTTCATTTTTCGAATTTGCACGTCGAGTGCGAATATGTGCGAGCGTACATATTTTATAAAAACATTTTTTTTCTATTTCTATTTTATTATACACTTTCAAAATATTATATTATTATTATTCTTGCTATAAAAGACCTTTTGTTTTTAGCAGTTATTAATCATAAATAATATTTTATTGTATACTATAAAAAACATAATCATGTAAGCATTATTCGTGCATACATATATCTCGTAATTATTTATTAGTCTATTTTAAATAAAAAATATAATTTTCGAGATTTATTAATATTAATATTTTATTATTCAAAAAGATATTTAAAATATTTATTATTTTCGAAATTATTGATATGGGTATTTTGAAAAATATATTTGGAAGTTATTGTGGCCATTTAAATATTGATTTGATTTTTGGAATTATTTAAATAGTTAAATATTTGAAAATTTGATTTATCCTATTTGATTTTAAACTAAAATTTATTTGATTTAAATTGGATTTGGAATTGTATTTGGATTTGATTGATTTAAACTAAGTTGAGAATTATCTAATTTGGGGTTTTAAATCGATTCCTAATCCTATCCAAATTGGGAATTCTCATATCCTATAAATAGGCAGGCACTCCTCCATTATTTCTCCACAAACCATAAATTTTTCCACAAATTTTTTTTCTCCAACCCTAATCTCGTGCTTCGTGTCCGTGTCCCCTCCCGGTCAATTCTTACTCCATTCTTTTTACATATACATTGTAAATTCCTCGTGTCAGACATACCCCGACACATACAACCAAAATAAGAACCCTAACCTAGCTCAACCATCCCTGCAGCTACGACCCGACGTCGTCTTCTCGTACCATCACCATCATCGACGTTCGTCGCCGTCTCCTCCGAACTCCCCGACACCCAACCCAGCACCCTCATCCTTGGACAGCGCCACCAACGGCGCCGTCCTAAACTGCCACCATAACCAACCACCGTCGATAGCACCTCCTCCGATCAAACCAACGCCACCACACACGCACAACCACCACGGCCATTGGCCGGAAAACCCCAGTCCGCCACCGTACCATGCCACAAATCGACCGACCGACCAACTACCGCCATCGCGGCCACCCTCTTCTGACACCAACCCCATCGTCTCCCCATACCACCACCGTCCCATCACAAAACCCCAAGTATTAGGAAGAACCCTTACCTTTTCCCTCCGCCGGACCGCCGTCCCTGCCGCCACCACGTCGGCCAACGCCGCCGTGTGACCCCGACTCGCCCCACGTTTCCAGCGCCGCCCCGAGCCAGCACGCCGCATCCGCCTCTTCTCCTCCGCCGTGCCGTACGCCCCGTGCGCCGCAGCTCCTCCTCCGCGGCTGAGAACCGCCGCCGCCGAACCACCCAAACCCCTCTCCGCCAGTTCCCTCTCGCCCGCTCCGCTGCGCGCCCGCCGACGAGCTCCCGCGCGGCCTTCAGCGCCGGCGCTGAGCTCGATCCCCCTTCTTCTCCGCCTAGCTCTGTCGCCGCGTTCTCCTCGAACCCCCTTCTGCCGCCTCGCCTTCGCCCCACATTCCCTTTTCCAGCAGACCGACCACGAGCTCTCCTTCTTACCCCTTCTAATTTCTTGAGTCCCCCCTCCCCCAAGTCATTCTAATTCGAATGGAGTTAATCAGTGCTGCTTTACTTTGGTTAACATTATTTTTCTTATTATTTTTCTTAATTCTTTACTTCTATGCTTGGTTATCATTATTATTTTCTTATTATTTTTTTCTTATTTTCTTACTTCTGTTATGGTTATTATATTTTTATTTTCTTTTATGATTTGAATACAATATGATATAATATATAGTTTCTATTATTAGTATATAAATTTTCATAATGGTTATTATTATTCTTATTAATCCTGTTAGCAATATTTAGTTCATGATTAGTATATGTTATACTCATTTCTATTATTAAAAAAAATTATTATGTTGAACCTTACACTACTAATTTCAGATTATATGTGGAGTAGGGGTTAGAGCCATCTGTGCGACTTCAAAATTTGGGTTTTAGCCTAAATATATTTTTGACTAATAAAAATATAGATTCCAAATTGTGTTATATATAAATTATTTTTAATAGTTATAAATATTTCTCAATTTTTGAATAGTCAATAAAGTATAGATTATTTTTACAAAATATGTTTCTTAGCCTTAAATAAATTTTCTAAAAGTATTTTGTTTCGCTTAAAATATTTTTTTACAAGGCATGAGTTTCAGCGTAGAATAGTATATTGACAAAACTTAGAGTTTGGCCAAAATAAAATAATTTTCTTGAATTTAAGTATTTTTTCCCTATAATTATTTTGACTCAAAAAAACTAGTTTCAAGTATTATAAATAGTTTTAATATAAATATTATTATCCATTTTTCTTTAATTTTCTTCTTTCTATGACCAATCTCTTTATTCCAATTCTCTCGCCAATTCTATACTACCTTATGTCCACCCTAACTAATTTAACCTTTCTGGACCCAATAGAACTGTCCGTACCACCACCCGAGGTCACCATGTATAGTTGTTGCACCGAAGTCGCAGTTCATGCCATCTTGATCATCGCAGCACACCAGACGTCCTACCAGGCAAGACACCTTGCCATTTGCTGTTTATTTATTTTAGCTCATATTGCATGCATTATTTATTTTCTTTATGCAAAATAAACTGTGATACATGGCATAACTGTTAGAACTTACTGTTCATTTATATTTCCTGCTGTGTATTATTTTCTTACAAATTAAACCTAGATTTAAGGGACCACCTTGTGTGTTGCATTCATTGGCCTTGACACGTTGTACCACGAAGTTGTGTGTCGTATTTAGGACACGAAAGTGCGTGATTGGCTGGCCACCAGTACGTACAAACCGTACGACAGGAATAATCGCTAATAGAGATTGTATGCTAGTTTGACTTAGCGGTTATAGTAGTTTGTGTTATGGATACAACACAGTAGGCATTGGACGGGGAGGACAATTCCTTAGCGCATGGTCTTCGATGCACTTCCCTTGTGACCCGGACTCTCCGCTGGAGATACGGGGTTGATGACCCATGATTACTGACGGCCACTGACGATTCTGCGGAACGTCATGCTCTTACTGATGGGGCCTCTGGTGCCCAAGGGGGACTACACCGATCCTATTTAGCCAGGGCCCATGCGTAGGAAGGATTGTTCTTAACTATATTTTACTTAGAACGGTTAGGCACCTTTATCCGTTAGGTACGAGTACTTTTGGTTTAGGTACTTGTATCTGACCGTGGCTTGGAACAATAACTTGTCGCAGATTAGTTCGTCACATCTTGTCCTTGTTTTGTTGTAGGTGTGACTTACTACTTCGATGAGAAGATATTGAACCTTGTTGGGGTCCAGATACCATATTGGATTCTTAGCATGGAAAGGTACGTCACCGTGAATTAGTTTACCATCTCCTGTCCTTGTTTGGTTGGGGAGATGATACGCTCGTTCAGTAGGTGCGTATTGGACCATGTTATAATTCGATTTAATTATTTATTTGAGCAATATTTATTCAGTTTATTTGGCATGATATTATGTGTCTTGTTACGTCCCTTTGAGGACCTAGTTATCTCCCTAGATGTGTGATATTGTCTTTCGCAGGTGTTCTAGCTCTAACCGTGATCGTTGCTATTTCTTCGAGGATGATTGCACTTGGATCGTCTTCGCTTCGCTCGCCAAATTCATTTCTTTATTCATGTAATTTCCTTTTACTTGTTGGTAGTGGATTTGTCTCCGTCCAACATATTGTATCAAGACAATTAATTATCACTATATGATATCTTTTATTCATTTATTTGTGTGGATGAGATTAGTTGTGGTTCTACTGCATTTTACATCTTATGTATCCATATGAGGTTTCCATATATTGGAGTATACTTCGTATGAATACAACTGGCATGTCTACGTTCCTAGTCCTACGTATTTTGGGACTGGGGCGTTACATGTTTTTGTGGTGGCCCATGCAGGTCAAGATAAATTGTTTGGTTACTTTACCGTGCCAAGCAAGCCTGCGAATAGGATTAGAAGTCTAGGATCTCATCCACATACTTGACCACTTTCTTTAATCTACCGTTTGACTCATCGATTGCATCTTGCTCGATTCCTTCTATCATTATCCTTATCTTCCCTTCGTGCTTGCTAGAGATTTACCCTACTAGTTAGTTGTCCCAAAACACCATTAGTTAAATTCTTTAAGTTGGGTAGAATACCTTATGAACTAGCAACCCCTTTGACATAGTGACCTATATTAGCAAGCTTATTTAGATCCTAGAATCTAGAGGACCTAACCCGTCTAGTCAACCAAGGACTTGTCCAAGAAGACTATAGGACGACTGTAGAGAGACCAACATAGGATATAACTTAGAATCATCCTGCTTTCTTTCAATCTTCATCTACCTCGTGCCTATGTTTTTCCCATCTTGACTAATGATGCTAATGTAGCCTAGCTTTTGCAAGCATATTCTTTTATCAAGCTTGTTTCAAGACATGTTATTGGGCATGTCCACTAACATATTGTCTAATCAGAACCGGTACATGATGGTCTGATCAACCGAGTGCAATTTGGTTCGCTTTTGTCTATTATTCTACGTAGATAGAACATAATTAAACTCGCCCTCTAGAATCCCAACCACGACTACCTTGAAAATTCTTTTTGAAAGTATACGGTCGCCTTTGAATCACGTATTCGTATCCAATATCATCGTCTTTGAACTCCTTATTGCTTTCGCCTTCATCTATTTTAGGAGGACGAAGACATTATACTCGAATTCCCTCTGGCCTTCATATCGATTACGACCATACCGCATTATTTTTCTATGATCTAGATCGCGATTTCTTACGGCATAATTTTGTTATTGATTATTCCCCATCGATACCCCTTGTGCATTTTCACCCCCTACAAATTCTTAATTTCGAGGACGAAATTCTTTTAAGTTGGGTAGGATGTAAAACCCTAAATTTCTACTATTTTTTTTATTTTATTAAATTTGGAACTGGTTTAAAATTTTGCATTGTACGTCACCTAGTTGTATTGTACGTCGTGTGCAAAGGTTCGTTTTTTGAATTTGCTCGTCGAGTGCGAATATGTGCGAGCGTACATATTTTATAAAAACATTTTTTTCTATTTCTATTTTATTATACACTTTCAAAATATTATATAATTATTATTCTTGCTATAAAAGACCTTTTGTTTTTAGCAGTTATTAATCATAAATAATATTTTATTGTATACTTGGAAAAACATAATCATGTATGCATTATTCGTGCATACATATATCTCGTAATTATTTATTAGTCTATTTTAAATAAAAAAATGTAATTTTCGAGATTTATTAATATTAATATTTTATTATTCAAAAAGATATTTAAAAATATTTATTATTTTCGAAATTATTAATATTGGTATTTTGAAAAATATATTTGGAAGTTATTGTGGCCATTTAAATCTTGATTTGATTTTTGAAATTATTTAAATAGTTAAATATTTGAAATTTTGATTTATCCGATTCGATTTTAAACTAAAATTTATTTTATTTAAATTGGATTTGGAATTGTATTTGGATTTGATTGATTTAAACTAAGTTGAGAATTATCTAATTTGGGGTTTTAAATCTATTCCTAATCCTATCCAAATTGGAAATTCCTACATCCTATAAATAGGCAGGTACCCCTCCATTATTTCTCCACAAACCATAAATTTTTCCACAAATTTTTTTCTCCAACCCTAATCCCGTGCATCATGTCCGTGTCCCCTCCCGGTCAATTCTTACTTCATTCTTTTTACATATACATTGTAAATTCCTCGTGTCAGACATACCCCGACACATACAACCAAAATAAGAACCCTAACCTAGCTCAACCATCCCCGTAGCCACGACCCAACGTCGTCTTCCCGTACCATCACCATCATCGACGTTCGTCACCGTCTCCTCCGAACTCCCCGACACCCAACCCAGCACCCTCATCCTTGGACACCGCCACCAACGGCGCCGTCCCAAACTGCAACCATAACCAACCACCGTCGACAACACCTCCTCCGATCAAACCAACGCCACCACACACGCACAACCACCACGACCATTGGCCGGAAAACCCCAGTCCGCCACCGTACCATGCCACAAATCAACCGACCGACCAACCACCGCCATCGCAGCCACCCTCTTCTGACATCAACCCCATCGTCTCCCCATACCACCACCGTCCCATCACAAAACCCCAAGTATTAGGAAGAACCCTTACCTTTTCCCTCCATCGGACCGCCGTCCCTGCCGCCACCACGTCGGCCAACGCCGCCGTACGACCCCGACTCGCCCCACGTTTCCAGCGCTGCCCCGAGCTAGCACGCCGCATCCGCTTCTTCTCCTCCGCCGTGCCGTACGCCCCGTGCGCCGCAGCTCCTCCTCCGCGGCTGAGAACCGCCACCCGCCGAACCACCCAAACCCCTCTCCGCCAGTTCCCTCTCGCCCGCTCTGCCGCGCGCCCGCCGACGAGCCCCCGCGCGGCCATCAGCGCCGACGCTGAGCTCGATCCCCCTTCTTCTCTGTCTAGCTCCGCCGCCGCGTTCTCCTCGAACCCCCTTCTGCCGCCTCGTCTCCGCCCCAGATTCCCTTTCCCAGCCGACCGACCACGAGCTCGCCTTCTTCCCCCTTCTAATTTCTTGAGACCCCCTCCCCCAAGTCTTTCTAATTCTAATGGAGTTAATCAGTACTGCTTTACTTTGGTTAACATTATTTTTCTTAATTCTTTACTTCTATGCTTGGTTATCATTATTATTTTCTTATTATTTTTTTTTCTTATTTTCTTACTTCTGTTATGGTTATTATATTTTTATTTTCTTTTATGATTTGAATACAATATGATATAATGTATAGTTTCTATTATTAGTATATATATTGTCATAATGGTTATTATTATTCTTATTAATCCTGTTAGCAATATTTAGTTCATGATTAGTATATGTTATACTCATTTCTATTATTAAAAAAAATTATTATGTTGAACCTTACACTACTAATTTCAGATTATATGTGTAGTAGGGGTTAGAGCCATCTGTGCGACTTCAAAATTTGGGTTTTAGCCTAAATATATTTTTGACTAATAAAAATGTAGATTCCAAATTGTGTTATATATAAATTATTTTTAATAGTTATAAATATTTCTCAATTTTTGAATAGTCAGTAAAGTATAGATTATTTTTACAAAATATGTTTCTTAGCCTTAAATAAATTTTCTAAAAGTATTTTGTTTCGCTTAAAATATTTTTTTTACAAGGCATGAGTTTCAGCGTAGAATAGTATATTGACAAAACTTAGAGTTTGGCCAAAATAAAATGATTTTCTTGAATTTAAGTATTTTTTTCCTATAATTATTTTGACTCATAAAAACTAGTTTCAAGTATTATAAATAGTTTTCATATAAATATTATTATCCATTTTTCTTTGATTTTCTCCTTTCCATGACCAATCTCATTATTCCAATTCTCTTGCCAATTCCATACTACCTTATGTCCACCCTAACTAATTTGACCTTTTTGGACCCAATAGAACTGTCCGTGCCACCACCCGAGGTCACCATGTATAGTTGTTGCACCGAAGTCGCAGTTCATGCCATCTTGATCATCGCAGCACACCAGGTGTCCTACCAGGCAAGACACCTTGCCATTTGCTGTTTATTTATTTTATCTCATATTGCATGCATTATTTATTTTCTTTATGCAAAATAAACTGTGATACATGGCATAACTGTTAGAACTTACTGTTCATTTATATTTCCTGCTGTGTATTATTTTCTTACAAATTAAACCTAGATTTAAGGGACCACCTTGTGTGTTGCATTCATTGGCCTTGACACGTTGTACCACGAAGTTGTGTGTCGCATGTAGGACACGGAAGTGCGTGATTGGCTGGCCACCAGGACGTACAAGCCGTGCGATAGGAATAACCGCTAATAGAGATTGCATACTAGTTTGACTTAGCGGTTATAGTGGTTTGTGTTGTGGATACAACACAGTAGGCATTGGGCGGGGAGGATAATTCCTTAGCGTATGGGCTTCGATGCACTTCCCTTGTGACCCGGACTCTCCGCTGGAGATACAGGGTTGATGACCCACGATTACTGACGGCCACTGACGATTCTGCGGAACGTCATACTCTTACTGATGGGGCCTCTGGTGCCCAAGGGGGACTACGCCGATCCTATTTAGCCAGGGCCCATGCGTAGGAAGGATTGTTCTTAACTACATTTCACTTAGAACGGTTAGGCACCTTTATCCGTTAGGTACGAGTACTTTTGGTTTGGGTACTTGTATCTGACCGTGGCTTGGAACAATAACTTGTCGCGGATTAGTTCGTCGCATCTTGTCCTTGATTGGTTGTAGGTGTGACTTACTACTTCGATGAGAAGGTATTGAACCTTGTTGGGGTCCGGATACCATATTGGATTCTTAGCATGAAAAGGTACGTCACCGTGAATTAGTTTACCATCTCCTGTCCTTGTTTGGTTGGGAGGATGGTACGCTCGTTCAGTAGGTGCGTATTGGACCATATTATAATTCGATTTACTTATTTATTTGAGCAATATTTATTCAGTTTATATGGCATGATATTATGTGTCTTGTTACGTCCCTCTGAGGACCTGGTTATCTCCCTAGGTGTGTGCTATTGTCTTTCGCAGGTGTTCTAGCTCTAACCATGATCGTTGCTATTTATTCGAGGATGATTGCACTTTGATCGTCTTCGCTTCGCTCGCCAAATTCATTTCTTTATTCATGTATTTTCCTTTTACTTGTTGGTAGTGGATTTGTCTCCGCCCAACATATTGTATCAAGACAATTCATTATCACTATATGATATCTTTTATTCATTTATTTGTGTGGATGAGATTAGTTGTGGTTCTACTGCATTTTACCGCTTATGTATCCATACGAGGTTTCCATATATTGGAGTATACTTCGTATGAATACAGCTGGCATGTCTACGTTCCTAGTCCTACGTATTTTGGGACTGGGGCGTTACAAGCACCAAATCAATAATACTAAAAATCACTGAAAATTCTAAAAATTATAATTAATACTAATAAATCCCAATTAATTTCCAAAATTTTAAAAATGACCAAAATACCCTCAAGCTAGAAAAGTGGTAGTGACAAGGTGGAGCATCACCAGGAGGGTGAAAGAACTTCCTAGGCCTAAGGAACTCTGAAGGCATTCCAGATATAGGACAAAGCTCTAAATCAATGAAAAATTTCTGAAAGATGACCACCAGATGCATAGGATAAAGAAGGTTGCTGCCTGCCCTCCGCCAGCTGGTCATAAAGAATGTCATAGTCTTGGAAAATGAAAAGGTAATCCCAAAGTGGATATGATACATAGAAGATAATTCTAAGAGCATGATCTCGTTAGTGGATCCTATTTTAAGTAGCAGAGATTAATATATAATACGATGAAGTTCATAAAAATGTTGGTTAAGGTTACGTGCGAACAACCTTTTTTGGGGAATAGGATCGGGATGACACAACGTAATCTCGATGGACTCAAGGGTCATGTCGGCAGAAAATTAAACTTTTGTAATATCGACGAGAGTATCACCAATGTCTGGCATTACGAAATATTCCCTCAAGTCGGCAGAGTTAAATTCAAATTCCTTGTCGCTAACAGATGAATGAATACAGTCGTCTGTTTCTTACATATTGCAATAAAACAAGCGAACTGCATTATCATAAATTGAATTTAAAATCTCTAGAATGTCTCGAAGTCCTAAGGTTTCGAAGGTAATAGCATATTCCGAGAAAATGGTAATTTTATCATTTTACTCGGGCAAATTTCTCGATACCAAAATTGAGTAAACCAAACGATTGATCTCTCGGATGAAACAAAGAGGTTCTGGTCATAGTCCTCATCATCATCAGGACGAGAGGGACTGAACGCGTTGATCGATTCATATTTTGATGTGGAAGATGAGGCCATGTCCTTAGTTTTCTTTTATAGAAATTCTAGAAGCCATGATAAAATTGAGAAAGAAAAGTGAAAGATATACCTTAAAAGAGATCAAGAACAGTAGAGAACGCCTCCAAGAACCTTAGATCAGAAGATTTGGACGTTGGAAGGATTGAGGAGTAGAGATCTAAAAACTAGGTTTAGGGTTTTAAGGTTTTAGGGCAATTATTCGGAAGGAAGAAGAAGATGAATAGAATAGAGGGGCTGCTGTTTATAAAAACAGTCGCCACAGAGTTCGGCCAGAACTCGGTCAGAACTAGGTAGGAGTTCGGTCCGAGTTCGTCTACTTGTATTTTAGGTCATATTTGAGTAATGAATTATAAAAATATCCTATAAACTTGTAATTCTTTTATTTAATTAATATTCATTACCTTGGATTAGTTGTAGGGATCGGATCCCAACTAGCGGTTGTCCGAAGACACTTGGCACCGTGTCACTTTAGATTTTATGCCTTATTGACAGAAGGACCCTTTCGGCTTGTACCCAAAACAACTTCAATTAATAAATCACTTAATCTTAAGTTTCTCAAGCATTTCATTAATCATAACATATTACGACTCTGAAAATTCAATTATGCTAACTATCGACGCAGATAGTTGAAACGATCTTCAACTAGCAGTTTTATGAATATGTCTGTTAGTTGATGATCAGTGTCAATAAACTCTAGATTAATATCCTTGTGTTGTTGGTGATCAGGTAGGAAGTGGTGATGTATTTATATGTGTTTACTGCGTGAATGACATACTGGGTTCTTAGTCAAATTAATAGTGCTAGTATTATTACAGTAAATAAAAATCTTAGTATGGTGCATATTATAGTCTTCTAGGGTTTGCTTCATCCATAAAATATGTGCATAATAACGTCCTATGGCGATATTCTCAACCTCATTTGTTGATAATGCTACATAGTTTTGCTTCTTGCTAAACAAAGATACTAAAGGTTTTTCTAGAAAATGACACATACCGCTGGTACTTTTAAGGTCAACTTTGCATAAAATCCGCATCGGAGTAACCGATTAGGTCAAACAATGTGGTTTTGGGATACCATAAACCGACTATAGAATTCCTTTAATGTATCGAAAGATATGCTTAACGACGCATAAGTGTAATTTCTTAGGATTAGCTTGAAATCGTGCGCAAATGCGAACGCTGCACAAATGCAAACGCTAAACATTATATCAGGTCGACTAGTATTTAAGTAAAGTAAACTACGAATCATACATCCATACTTACACTGGTCGACTAGTTTGCCACTTTCATCAATATCAAGTCTTGATGATGTTGCTATTAACATACCGATAGGCTTTACGTTGTCGAAGTCATACTTATTTAGTAAATCCTTCATGTACTTGGCTTGATTGATGAAGGTTCCCTACGAGTGTTGTTTAATCTGGAGTCCTATGAAGTAGTTGACTTCTCCCATCATACTTTTTCCAAGCTCACTCTGCATACACTTAACAAAATCTTGACAAAGTTTTTCGTTAGTAGAACCGAAAATAATGTCATCAACGTAAATTTACACAAGTAAAAAACTGTCAACTGAAGATTGGATAAACAAAATTGTATCAACCTTCCTTTTGAAAAGCATTTTCTAGTAGGAAAGCACTTAGGCGTTCATACCAAGCACGCGGTGCTTGTTTGAGTCCGTAAAGCATTTTTCTATGTTTGAAAACGTGATCAAGGTTTTGAAAATATTCAAATCCAACGAATTGCTTCACAAAACCTTTTCCTTTAAAAAATCATTCAAAAATGCACTTTTCACATCCATTTAAAAAGGTTTGTAAAAACATCCAATTGTACAAAATATGCGAATAGAATATAGTCTAGCAACAAGAGTATATGTCTCATCATAATCAATCCCTTCTTCTTGATTATAAACTTGTGCAACTAGAGGTTCTTTGTTGCATAGAACATGTCCATCCTCACACAATTTATTTTGGAACACCTATTTAGTACCAATTATCGATTTAGCAATAGGTTTAGGAACATGTTCCCAAACTTGGTTTCTTTCAAATTGATTAAGTTCCTCTTGCATGGTGTCAAACCAAAACTCATCAGAAAAAGCATTTGCCATTGACATAGGTTATACTTAAAAAATGAAAGCTACATTTGCTTCTATTTCTCAAGTAGAAGAATGCGTACCTACTCGTTTAGATACATCACCTATTACAAGTGTTCTGGAAGGTCTAGCATGAATTTTGTCTTCTTAAGTAGACTCTCCAGATAGTTCTCATTGGTAGAAGTATCTTTAGGTGCTTTGGATTTATTTTTTACATCCTCGTCATCACTATCACTATATCTAATACTATTAAACTCATCAAAGGAAACATTAATCAATTCTTCGACAATCATAGGTCTTTTATTGAAAATTATATATCCCTTACTCTTGGCAGCATACCCGAGCAATATTCCTTCATCTACCTTAGAGTCAATGTAGTGCCCCGTCCCGCAAAGTCAATCGGAGGAATCGAAACGCCGACGGCGTTCGGTCTTAGCCTTGCAACGGCTTGCTCGGAGACATCGCTCAGGTGGGGTAGTTTCGGTGAACTCTCCTCATCTTTGCCTTCACATAATAAATCGTGTTTTCAACTTGCACAAGTTAGGCTTGATAATAAAAGCTACGCATCCACATAGCTAAGGGAATAATCCCGATGGTTTGAATCGAGTTAGAACATGAAAAACGTCCCACGGTCGGCTTAGAGTTGGTGCACGGCGTGCTTTGAAAATGACACTCGGTCCTTCATCCCGTGGCTTGGGAGAAGGAAAGTTGGTCTTCGGTGCAAAAGCTGAGAGTTAGCCTAAGTCATAGGCGCCGCCCGCACAAATGCTTGCTAAAGCATGTACGGTCCGGTCCCGCAAGGCTTGGCATAGCCTTTGCTCGTCCCTTGGGTTAAGTTGTAGGCTTGTGTGAGTTAGGCATAGTTATGCCGGTCGACCTAAGTCATTCTAAGTGCTGTCCCGCTCATTCTGCGGTTGTCAAGTTAAATAGTCCCACGATCCCAAGGCCCGTCATATGAAGTATGACTTGGGCGACAGCGTTGCGTAGAACACAAGTCGGTTTAGAGGCACGAGCCACGGTTGGTTCAGTGGAAAGTTAGCCACGGTCGGTCGATACTTAAGGAAACACGTTATGTTCAAGTTAAATTGGAAGGCTATGCAGTAGCCGTTCCCTGAGTTCAAAGAATGTTAAGTCTGAGCGATGGTTAGTCGCCGAGGCAACCCTGGTTAAGGGCTCTGCAAAGGAAGTACAAAAGTGGAAAGAGTAAAACAACCAAGTAAATGAATTGATCACATAAGAAATTAAAGCCCCAAACTGTATCCTAAAATACTCCATGTAACCCTTATGAACTTGGACAACTTGTCGACAAGGGGTGGTTTCTTCGAGCGGAAACCCGGGGCCACGGGACCGTCTCGGCCTAGGAAGAAACTGGTTGTAGCCGCGCTGGTTAGGCAACGCTGGTAAGGCATCGGTAAGACGGGGACTTGCATCGGGGCTCGCTACCTGCGTTGCAGGGGTCCCGTATTACCCGGCTACGTCCAAGGCGGCTGGTTAGGCCAATCCCATAACAAACACTTAATAATAACTGTTTTCAACTAACATGGTAAGGTTTGTGTCGGCACGGGCGGCAATCCGTGTGTGTGCCTTTGGATTGAGTTGAACATGTATGAGTTAAAGAGACACAATGTCGCAGCCTAAGATTTGGCTACAGCGAAGGCGACGTGCTTCGGCACGAGATGTGGCGTCGAGTGTTAAGTTGTTGGCATAGAGTCGCATGTGTTAGGCTTGAGCTGTCGCGAGTTAAGTCGAGAAGGGCCGTAGGGCTAGTTGTATAAAGTTACGTTGAGTTGTTGGGCTCGGCCTCGAAATATGAGGCACGGCCGCGTTGTCACGACACAAGTGTAGCCGAGACTAAGCAAGGAGGCACTGCCTCGGAGGTATTGAAGCACGAATCGAGTTGTGGCACGACCGAGTCGTTACGTCCCAGAGTTTGGCACAAAAGATGAGTATAAGTCGGTGCGTCAACAATACAAGCACGAGAAAGGTCTAGAGACAAGGAAATGGAGTCCTTCGTGTAGTTGCGTCTCTGATTTTGGCCGTAAGGCGAACACGACTTGATAGGTTAACGCTGTTGGCACAAGAAGTGGTCTAGAGATAAAGTATGAGTTAACGTTGACATTGCAAGCACGGGATGGTTCTGATACACAAGTTGCGCTAAGGCGCCGGTCCTAAAACTGATCCTAAGGAAAGACTAGAAAGACAATCGAAAGGGTTTATGTTGCACAAAGTAAATAGAACGTGTTGGTTTTGTATGGGTGGGCGAGAAGCTCACTCCACCAGTACAGTGGTACTGACACCCACACAGTGTTTTATGTGCAGGCACAGGTAGAAGCTCGTGGCGCGGAGCTCGCTTGGATGCGTCGAGGCACGGAGTTCCTTGGCGAGTCGAAGCGTGCGGTCGCATGATCTGAAGACTTATACAGGACGTAATGTATGGACATCGCCTTCTGAAGCTTCCGCTGGAATCAAGTATTGTATCGAGAGATGAGAGAGAGCAGAGTGACTTGTAAAATGAGAGAAAAGTGAGACTTGAGAGACTTGTAATTGGCCTTGCGCCCACAATGTAATCCTTGAATTCAATATCAATAAAAGAGCTTTCTTTGAAATACTTGTGTTCATGTGTTCTTTAAATTCCGCTGCAATATATTCAATGTCTCTGCACGGGACTTCTGTGCGACGACCCCGTCGTAGCCGCTGTAATCGGCCGTTATGGAACCCGCCTTGCACGAGCGCAATCTAGGCTCGTGCGGCATCACGCCTTAGCGAGGACGATCGCTCCTACGGGAGCGGGGCGTGACATAGTGGTATCAGAGCACGGCTTTACGTCCTTGGACCGTCGATTGAATTCTTTAACTTCGATGTTTCCGCAAAACTTTGTTGCTTCCGCAAGTTGTTATCGTTGGTGCGCTCTCTCTCAAATGTCCTTCGGCATGTCCATACAATAAGTCTAAATATTTTCGAAAGCTCGTACAAGTACTCGGTCGAACGGAATCGATAGGGCCTTTGTGCCAAACGGTGTCGAACTTGACTCGATAGAAAACACTTGCTAAGTTGACATGTCGCGTGCGTGCCCGTGTAGCCCTACGTCGACCTTAGCAATTGAGCGTGCAAACTCGAAATATAGTCCGCACGGGATGGCTATGCACACGGCCTTTTGGCTAAGTTGTGTTGCGCATCGCGCACCTCGACCCTTGGTGCAAATGAGTCGCGAGCGATATCAAGTATCGCTTGGTCGGGAAAGAAGATATACTTAGAGTGTCTATCGATAGGAACGCTATCGGACTAACGCTTAGGCGTACACGGAAGATTGATTTGGATTTTGAGGAAATAGTACGAACGACTTAGTGCGTCAATACGACGCGAGCGACTACGCTAGCGATTCGTCGAACGAATCTGAAGGATATCTTAGCGAATGACGCGAATGTGATTGAGGACTAGATCGTATGGCTTGAATCCGAGTGGTGTATGTGATAGGTTCGGAGAAGAATAAGAATGAGTGTCGACGACTAGTCGAGTGGCTCGAGTCCGAGTGGTGTATGGTTTGTCTTGGAAATTGTTCGAATGAATATTGAGGATTACGAGTATGTCGGCAAGGCGATGCGATCGCGCAAAGCGTTAGAATGCGTCACGCTTAGTTGGTCGTGACTTCGAATGTCCCGAACGAGCATTTCGTTCAGACAACTTGTGAATGAGCAATGCGAGTTAGAAAACAATTCGGAACGATGAATGAAAATGAATGGTCTTGATCGAGGAAACTTAGAGGATCGTACGTGCGATATCGGATTGATACAACTGAAATGCGACTTGAGTTTTGAATAATGATCTCGAAACGAGCTTGAGGAAAAGCGACTGAACTTGATCTTGAGTATTGAGAAAATTGAGGAATATCCAACTCGGACAACAGCATCAACGCACGACTCGAAATTGGTTGCAAAGGAAGATCGTCAGGTTACGCATATCGTCGATGGTATTGAGGCGTATCAAAGATCGATATGCGATAACTCGGGGGCGCTCTGACTCGGCGAATGACGGTCGTGCAAATGTCATTGTTCCGTTGGACGCTATACTTGAAATATTAAAAAAAAATGTGTCGAGGAAAGGATAGACTTGGCTCGAGGACTTTCTAAGTTGAACGAATGACGATCGAACTATCGAACTTGGCTTGGATGAAAACTGGAATGTTTGGATTTGCTTCGTCGACAACCACAATGTTGATGTTCTTGTCTTATGCGAGCGCTACTCCAGCCTCGCACATGCGTCACACCGATTAGGGCGATCACTCTGCGTGAGCGCTGGTATGGTGATTCATACAGCGGGAGTGGTCGAACTTGTACGGTGCGACAGATTGTGCTTTGACTTGTGGCTTGACACGAAGTTAGACTCGAGATTGAATTGGTGTGCTTGTCGATCGAACTTGAGGATTGAGTAGGTCCAATCCGCGTATCGAGAATGAATGATTCTAGACTCAAACAAGAGTTACGCCCGATGAGAATGATTATTCTGCGGGTACGTTGCATGGTGATTCATGAACCACCGTGGATAATCGGACTCGCGTGAGATTGGGGCACAACGTATTGTCGAGCTAGATGACCTCGTGATCGAATACATGAATTGGTTAGAATTGGTGATTGAACAGATTTGAATTCTGCGCAACGAACGCATTGATGCGAATAGGTGATCGTGCTCGATGTTTAGAAATTTGAGTGACGCGAGCTTGGGTAGAAAACCTCGTACTATCGACTTTGGTTTGACCCTAGGATTGGGGTCAGTGTTGGCATTATTGTTGGGGAACTATGATTCCAATCCTGACATTGACTTAGCCTCGAAAAGAAATGGCCTAGCGGTTAGGCGAGACACCCTGTTTCATGAGTTATCAATCGAAGGATTGATCTTGAGGATTGGCATGGATGGATAACGTGAATTACGAATGTAGGAAACCCTGCTCACGAGATTCGGCTGACATGCATATATTTCAGGGACGCCTGGGTATGTGCACGATGCGACTCGAGTGAGAATGACAAATTTTCTATCATGCGGCTTGGCTGAATGCATGTATTTTGGGGACGCTTGGAATGCGTGCACGATCCAGCCAAGTGATGCGACGAGTTCAAGCAAGGCTTGAAAGACGGGAGTGTGTCGAGATCTTGAATTTGTCTTAAAGGAAAGATTGATACTAGTGCGAGCGTGGCTCGGAGTCGAAGGAACGCGTAGGTGTGTGCGTACGATAAAGTCTTGGCCATAGAAATGGTAGGATGACTTGCCCTCAGGAAAGTCTCGAGGACGAGACTTGTTCTGAGTGGTGTATGTTGTAGTGCCCCGTCCCGCAAAGTCAATCGGAGGAATCGAAACGCCGACGGCGTTCGGTCTTAGCCTTGCAACGGCTTGCTCGGAGACATCGCTCAGGTGGGGTAGTTTCGGTGAACTCTCCTCATCTTTGCCTTCACATAATAAATCGTGTTTTCAACTTGCACAAGTTAGGCTTGATAATAAAAGCTACGCATCCACATAGCTAAGGGAATAATCCCGATGGTTTGAATCGAGTTAGAACATGGAAAACGTCCCACGGTCGGCTTAGAGTTGGTGCACGGCGTGCTTTGAAAATGACACTCGGTCCTTCATCCCGTGGCTTGGGAGAAGGAAAGTTGGTCTTCGGTGCAAAAGCTGAGAGTTAGCCTAAGTCATAGGCGTCGCCCGCACAAATGCTTGCTAAAGCATGTACGGTCCGGTCCCGCAAGGCTTGGCATAGCCTTTGCTCGTCCCTTGGGTTAAGTTGTAGGCTTGTGTGAGTTAGGCATAGTTATGCCGGTCGACCTAAGTCATTCTAAGTGCTGTCCCGCTCATTCTGCGGTTGTCAAGTTAAATAGTCCCACGATCCCAAGGCCCGTCATATGAAGTATGACTTGGGCGACAGCGTTGCGTAGAACACAAGTCGGTTTAGAGGCACGAGCCACGGTTGGTTCAGTGGAAAGTTAGCCACGGTCGGTCGATACTTAAGGAAACACGTTATGTTCAAGTTAAATTGGAAGGCTATGCAGTAGCCGTTCCCTGAGTTCAAAGAATGTTAAGTCTGAGCGATGGTTAGTCGCCGAGGCAACCCTGGTTAAGGGCTCTGCAAAGGAAGTACAAAAGTGGAAAGAGTAAAACAACCAAGTAAATGAATTGATCACATAAGAAATTAAAGCCCCAAACTGTATCCTAAAATACTCCATGTAACCCTTATGAACTTGGACAACTTGTCGACAAGGGGTGGTTTCTTCGAGCGGAAACCCGGGGCCACGGGACCGTCTCGGCCTAGGAAGAAACTGGTTGTAGCCGCGCTGGTTAGGCAACGCTGGTAAGGCATCGGTAAGACGGGGACTTGCATCGGGGCTCGCTACCTGCGTTGCAGGGGTCCCGTATTACCCGGCTACGTCCAAGGCGGCTGGTTAGGCCAATCCCATAACAAACACTTAATAATAACTGTTTTCAACTAACATGGTAAGGTTTGTGTCGGCACGGGCGGCAATCCGTGTGTGTGCCTTTGGATTGAGTTGAACATGTATGAGTTAAAGAGACACAATGTCGCAGCCTAAGATTTGGCTACAGCGAAGGCGACGTGCTTCGGCACGAGATGTGGCGTCGAGTGTTAAGTTGTTGGCATAGAGTCGCATGTGTTAGGCTTGAGCTGTCGCGAGTTAAGTCGAGAAGGGCCGTAGGGCTAGTTGTATAAAGTTACGTTGAGTTGTTGGGCTCGGCCTCGAAATATGAGGCACGGCCGCGTTGTCACGACACAAGTGTAGCCGAGACTAAGCAAGGAGGCACTGCCTCGGAGGTATTGAAGCACGAATCGAGTTGTGGCACGACCGAGTCGTTACGTCCCAGAGTTTGGCACAAAAGATGAGTATAAGTCGGTGCGTCAACAATACAAGCACGAGAAAGGTCTAGAGACAAGGAAATGGAGTCCTTCGTGTAGTTGCGTCTCTGATTTTGGCCGTAAGGCGAACACGACTTGATAGGTTAACGCTGTTGGCACAAGAAGTGGTCTAGAGATAAAGTATGAGTTAACGTTGACATTGCAAGCACGGGATGGTTCTGATACACAAGTTGCGCTAAGGCGCCGGTCCTAAAACTGATCCTAAGGAAAGACTAGAAAGACAATCGAAAGGGTTTATGTTGCACAAAGTAAATAGAACGTGTTGGTTTTGTATGGGTGGGCGAGAAGCTCACTCCACCAGTACAGTGGTACTGACACCCATACAGTGTTTTATGTGCAGGCACAGGTAGAAGCTCGTGGCGCGGAGCTCGCTTGGATGCGTCGAGGCACGGAGTTCCTTGGCGAGTCGAAGCGTGCGGTCGCGTGATCTGAAGACTTATACAGGACGTAATGTATGGACATCGCCTTCCGAAGCTTCCGCTGGAATCAAGTATTGTATCGAGAGATGAGAGAGAGCAGAGTGACTTGTAAAATGAGAGAAAAGTGAGACTTGAGAGACTTGTAATTGGCCTTGCGCCCACAATGTAATCCTTGAATTCAATATCAATAAAAGAGCTTTCTTTGAAATACTTGTGTTCATGTGTTCTTTAAATTCCGCTGCAATATATTCAATGTCTCTGCACGGGACTTCTGTGCGACGACCCCGTCGTAGCCGCTGTAATCGGCCGTTATGGAACCCGCCTTGCACGAGCGCAATCTAGGCTCGTGTGGCATCACGCCTTAGCGAGGACGATCGCTCCTACGGGAGCGGGGCGTGACAGTCAAACTTACCCAAGTTGTCCTGGTGTTCAGGATAAAACAGTGACAATCAAAAACTGAAATAAAAAATGTTTGGAATCCTTCCAAACCACAATACATAAGGAGTTTTCTTCTATATAGGTCGAATTAACACTCTATTCAAACATGACATGCTGTACTTACAGTTTCTGCCTAAAAATATTTATGAAGATTATGCTCATTAAGCAAGACTCTAGCCATATCGCTTAGCATACGATTCTCTGCTCCATAACACCAATTTGTTGAGGAGTTCTAGGACAAGAAAACTCGTGGTAATATCTATTATTATCACAAAACTTTTTGACATCAGTATTTTCAAATTCGCCATCATGATCACTTCGGATTCGAGTAATCATGAAGCCTTTTTTATTTTGTACCTTTTTTGTAAAATACTTGAAATTCAAAAATACTATCACTTTTGTTTGATAAAAAGTACACCCAAGTATATCAAGAAAAATCATTATCTATAACAAAAGCGTAGAGTTTACCGCTAAGACTGGCGACTCTACTAAGACCAAATAAATCCATATGAATTAACTAAAAAGGTTAAGAAGTGCTTACAGCGTTGATGGATTTAAAGGATGACTTACTTGCCTTGTTCTTTTCACAATCAGAACATATCATTTCTCTTTGGAAGAAAATTTTTGGGAGTCCTTTTGCCAGCTTTTTAGTGCATAGCCTTAAGATAGTGTCCATATTTGCATGTCCTAGCCTCATGTTCCATAGCCATCTTTTATCTCGATTGGCTATTAGGCACTTCCCTGTACTGTTATTACGTTCCAGAAAGAAAACATAAATATTTCTTCCCTGATCCCTTCATATACGGGATTTCCAGTAGACATCTAATATATAGAAAATTTGTCTTTCATAAAATAAATGCCATAAGCATTATCTGCCAAATAACTTATGCTCAATAGGTTATGTTTCAATTATGTGAATAGACAAACGTCTTTTATTTTGGGTATTGAGCCATACCAACAATGCCTTCCTATAATATTACCTCGAAGATTATTGCCCAAAGAAACTGTAAACCCTTGAACCCATTTATTGTTAATTTTATTTTCTTTTGATTGCACTTATAATTTTTTTATTCTTGTATACTAAATGATACATAAGAGTGAATGAAAATACTCTCTCCAAACAAATAAAGGGGAATTGTGGCCAGTGCAAAACTGATTTCTCCAAGGGCCCAAATGTAAATTTTAGTTTTCAAATTCAAGAGCAGTTGACCATTTATATAAGCCTCTGTATTCGAGTTTATCTCAAATCGAATTAGGCCCTCCAAATCCTTGTGATAAACCCCAGGAAATTCAAACCAATTTTTCCCTCTATCCAATCTTCCCTTGATCAAATCTAAATCTCTCCTATATATATGGAGAGGATCAAGCATCCCCTCTACCCTACAAACCCTAATACCCTCACCTCCTTCACGCCGCAAAGCAGTCGAGCAAATCTAGAGGAGCAGTCGAAGCACACCAATAGGTAAGCTTTTACCTTAGAACTCTACAATTCCTGCCATTAATAAGAATCTAGAGTAACCAAAGGGTGTTCGATCGAATTCCTAAGAAGAACCTATAATGAAATGACTAAGAGTTTTAGAAGGTGCTTTCAGGAAGGAAAACGAACTTGTTTACAGTCAATGTATGGTACCATACTCTATTCTTGTTATCAGTTTATATATTCAAGTAACAGAGTTACTCTTGACATCAGACTCGATCATTAGTGTCAGAGTTTACTCTTGATACCATATCTGACCACTGGTATCAGAGTCGACCCTTGATATCACTTATGCATGTAGGAATAAGTAAATAGAGTGCACCTTGGTGAAGTCTAATAGGAGATGTATAGTGTAACATCATATCCTTGAACAAGACAGCCTTGCTAGCATGGACCAGGATGGACTTTCCCCTTGTGTATGCTGAGTAAGCCTGGTGAACCCCTTGTATCCATTATATACTACTGTACAAATTTTCTTATACCAATAGGGACCAGGTGGAGAACCTCCTCAACCTTCAAATTTGTTACTGACACAAACCTCCCTTGTTATCTGTTGGACATGGATGTGTGAACTGTCCTTGAAATTTCAACTGATATGTAATAAGCCTATGTAGGTTGGGCACCAGATATGTTTAGGTAATATTAAAGTACAAGTTTACTCTTGATGTAGGTAAAAAGAGAACAAATTAGTAGCAGGTGTATGACCCCATTACTCTATCTCTGATACTTAGAGTTAGGACCCTTATCTTTTGGTCTCTGTTTTAGATTCCCATGTAGTACTCTGCACACACATCTAAGCCTAACTTAAGAAAGGAGAGAGGTGACCTATATGCATCAGATAAAGAAAGTATTGACAGGATAGAGACTTTTCCCTTGTACCATTTAAATACTGACAAGATATTCATATGAACTTCTGTCATGACCCGCACCCACTGTGAGTGTACGAGTATGTAACAGTGCCTAGCCTACGCCGCAATGTCGGCGGTAGAACGCTGTCCTAGGTTAAACATCTAACAAAATAAAGGTACTTGTACAGTATATACTCTCCGAATGGCGGTGACATAGCAGATACAGTCTCAATCACATCTAAGGTAGAGCATGATAAAGATAGATAAAACATGAAATCCAAAAGAGATACAGCAGATAGAAGTCTAAGTGTCTAAGATGCACAAACCCAGAAATATATCTCAAAGCTCAAATACAGTAATCCATAAATACAACTCAAGACAACTGAAAATAAACTATGAACAAAACCCTAGCTATCTATACAACCTCTACTGTGTCTCCTCTAGGCTAGCAGGCAACCTCCAGGCTATCTGTAAAATTTATCAACAGGTCCAGTCAGGACAGGAGCGAGCACAGTGTATCTCATGCAGTTCATATCATGGCAGGAAATATAAAGCAAGCAATAGAGTAAGATACATTAAACGCTGTAAGAAGATGTACATGAAAACAGGAAAGATATTTGATAACTGGAAATATATACATGATAAGTAAGAACTGTAAGTGACTAGTAATTTAGAGTACGAGATGGCATGTAATTGGCTTAGGTTGAACATGATGTACATGAGTGAACATGTGGGACATCAGCCAATAAGGCTGTGTTGTACATGATAAAACATGAAAAGTAACAGAGTGAACATGAAGGGTAAATCATATGACCATTTATACTCATCCCTACCCATAATCAATACATAAGGATCCATTCAAGTTACGTTACGGACATGATGTTTTGGTTACACAAGAAACACATGAGGAAACATGAACGTACATGAGAGCACATGAAAGTACATGAGCGTACATGAAAGAACATGAGTGTACATGAATAACGCAAGAGCAAGGAATACATGATGTACATGAAACACATGTCATAAAGTATCCGATGCGCCCGCTAAGGGGGATAACATCCCAAGAAGAGATCCATATAGTACCAATCCGTGATGATAACGTGACAGCATCAAGTAAAGTAATCTAGAGCAAGAATATAAGTCGTGACAAGTATGAAATGATCAGAGAATGTACTCGCCTGATATCCTGAACAGCTGCTATGAAAAGATGGCCAACTGGAGTCACAGAGTCCTAGTTATAGCAACACAGGTTATAAAGAGTTCAATTTATATGGTAATTGAAATTATAATACAATCTACATGATTTTAAGTCAATCTAGGTCAAAGTCAACTCTTGGTCAACTCTGATCAACCGTACTAGTCAAACTAGGTTAACTAGGCAGTACTAGGTCTAAACCTAGACTAACAAGTCTCATTAGGCCTAACCAAGCCTAGACTAACACTCACACAAAATCACAAAGCTACACAAGTTATCAAACACACATTATATATATATTTATATATATTTTTATTACAAGCAAGGTGCATGAAGACAAGGAGTGAGTCATACATGAATGTGGATATGGCAATGTGTACATAGCAGTATAATGTGTTCAAGTGTGAGGGGGTTATGTTAGAAGGATAACATTTAGCAAGGGTTCATTGTGTCACATAGAAGAAATAACATGTAAAGCATAGGTTTATCATGTGTGTGTGTGGGTGTTAATCATAACAAAAGGGTTAATTTATACATCAAAGGGTTTACTCATAACAGTAAGTAGATTTTATGTGTATTCATGCTTGGGGTTACTGTAAACATGTAGAAGGGGGTTTTAACATATGAACATGGTGCTAAGTGCTAATATGGCATCATACATTCCTATCATGTTGGCATTCATATATAGCATACATTCATACTTGATTACGTTACTTACTTACATATGGATACTTGCATACATGTTTCAATACCTTGCATTACCCACATGCTTGCATTTCATCCATTCATTCATGCATTGCATTCATTCATTCATTCATTCATGCACCTATACATACATATTTGAATACATTATATGCTTTCATACATTATATCATTTATGCATACTCTATATTATATTACATTCTCTTAACACACACACATATATATATACACATGCATACATACATATTTGTACATACAAGGATATACAAAATACATATGTCTTATAGTAATCTTCTACTTAAAATCAATACTGTACAAATTAAGCATTCATTAAATTCTAGGATTCAAATATGTTATATATCTTTGTGTTAGCTTTTCGAAACTTTAAACGGATCGTATTTTCGTGTCCGGAAGCTCCCGGAATCGCAAAAACACCGAAACGCCTTCGTCTTTCGTACAGCTGACACTCAAATAATTTTACAGAAAGTTTTAGAACGAATTTGGCTTATTAAAATATATATTTGGAAAGCTAACTTTGATATGGTTGTTTTAAAAAAAAACGGGAGATAAATCAGAGTTTTAAGCTAAAAGTTATGACATTTTTAAGTTGCTATTGCTACTAAAAACGTGGATAAATATTATGACGAATTTAGGTAGTTTGAGACAAAAGAAACACAAGTATATAACATAATATATCAAGAACTCACTCTCTACACTAATATATGTATATAAGACACTATAGAACACATCTCCAATACAAAATTATGAGATTAAACATGTAATAATTCATTCATACATGACAACAAGACATAGTGTGTCCAAATTTGGGGTTTTCCCACATGGACACAACCACAACACAAAGGACACTCCTATGACCTCCAAATGGACACGAAATGGACACAAATGGAGATACAACCATGGGGGTCATTCCTATGGGTTCAAAATATTCCTATATGCATGTAGAAATGGATTAGAGGAGAGATTATACCTTCCGGAAGAGAAATTCAAAGAAAAATCCTTCCGACACGACACTGACACGTAGAGATTCTAAAAGGACACGAACGAGCTCCGAATCCTCCCAAACTTGGCTAGCACCCTCTAACCATGGAGTAGAGGAGAAATAAAGAAGATTTGGTGGAAGAAGGGGTTGATTTGGAGATGAAATCAATGTAGGTTCATCTCTAAATTAATTTGGGGAAGAACAAGAGAGAGAAAGTGGATGAAAACAAATGAATGAAGGAGTGACTCACTCCTTATCCCTCCCATAGGTGGCTGCCCAAAAATGGTGAGATGTCCCCTATTTGAATGTCCAAAATGCCCTCCACTAATCTATTTGATTTAAATTAGGAATTGGTTAAAGGTTGAGGTCAATTTAGTCTAGTTTTAAGTCTCTAATTAAACTAAACCTATCCATAAATAATTAGTCTAACTACTAAATAAAATTAATATCATGTGAACTAAAATTAATATCATGTGGGCCATGCCTAAGTAGTGTGTAGGTCCCACTAGAGTCAAACTACCCCCCGGGTCCCCGTTTCAAGTCGTATTGAGTTGAAATTCGAACCCGACTCAAATAACCCCAAAACAATATCATAAATAATAAAATAAATTTCAACCCCAAAATAATATCATAAATAATAAAATAAAATTTAAAAATATTCAAAAAATGTAAAATGACAAAAATACTCATGTTTCTGAAAACTGGGGGTGACAAATCTATCCACCTTAAAAAAATTTCGTCCTCGAAATTAAAACAAAGCAATCACAGGAAACACATGCAGAAAACAATCTCATTCAAATACTTTTCAAAAAAAATCAGCAATAACAAAAATCTCTTTGAGGCACATCAAACATTTGTAAATAAAAACTGATACGTGTCCGATACGGACACAAAACCATCACAAAATCACACCTATCAAAGGTCAAAATCAACAATCACCAACGCAATAAATATCAAAATAATTCAAAGAGATCAAATACAAAATATCCTTAGGCCAGAAATGATATTATAACATCCTAATCACATGGTTAGGCTCTAGGTCAAACAGTCTCTAGTGTTTCACTAGCAAAACATCAAAATCACAAGTCATAATTTTAAATAGTTTTAAAATGATTTAAAAATTATCAAAAATTATATCAAGATTTAAATGTCAAATCAATAAATGATTAAAATTATAAAATTTCAAAATTACCCTCATTTTAGAAAACTGGGTGTTACAAGTCTACCCACCTTAGAAAAATTTTGTCCTCGAAATTAAAATATTCATACTCCTTCTAGGTCAAACCCCCCACAATCAAAGTCTCAGAACTTAAACAATCATACGATTTAAAAGGATGACATACAGGGTCATGGCATACGGTGGTAGTGAAAGTCTCATCTAGGTATACTAGTCATGCTAAACCAAAACGGTCATAGGGTATCAAAACACACAAGCAATCTAGGGTGCTAAACTAGAAAAGATACAGAAATAACAATCATCAAGACTGTAAGGCAGTCTACCATCATATATGAAAACTGGTACTTATCAAAATAAAATAAAGTTAACTACCATTTATCTAATAAGGGGTACTATTCAAGAAAATTAAAATCAAAAGTTAAAGAATGAAAGCCAATTGCATGGAAATCCAATCACAATATATTTATATATATAGCGTTAGAGAGGAAAAAGCTAGCATTATGTACAAGTTATGTAGTTCGTGTGTGTATGGGTGTATATGGACATGTTCATATGGTTAGATAATAGGCGTGTGTGTATGTGAAATATACATAAAAGTGCATAGGAGGATTTGGGTTTCAAACAATAACTATCAAGTTATACTAATCATGGCATATTGGTTAAACAATCTACAATACACAACTCATTTGCTCATAACATGCATGGCTAACCATGTATATATGTATATATAAAGAGGTAGAGATTTAGTTATGTATCTATATACATTATAACATGTATGCATAAACTCTATATATATCTATATAGATATATGAACATAACATAGAGAGGAAGGGTTAGGTTACATGACAGTGTATAATGTTAGAGTGTGGGTGTCACTATACAGGGTTATAACTTTAGTAATGAAAGGTTAGACCAGTTTTAGTTCAGCATTTACATACAAGAATCTGAAATAAGCTAACATTTAAACCAGTGTAATATTAACCAACCTAATGTTTATCACAACCTAACATGTAAGAGTATAAACCTAACATCATATCCCTACATACAACAATGTACATAGCTCCAAAATATTACATTTTTAAAAAAATAAAACAATAAATTGAACTAAACATTTGGAATCCAGTATTAAGGGTTAATATGCACACAGTCAAAGATTTGACAATTTCAAACACAAACTCAAATAATTTTTTTTTATGAATTGAAACCCTATGTATAACATACATGTGCAGTGATGTAAACAAAACTAACAACATGAAACCTATATTTGAATTACGAATTGAAACTGGAAAAGCAGAAAACCAGAAATATTAGGATTTTGACAATTTAAACATCAACAACATATTAATATGTATTTAGATAGGTGGGAAATCAAGTGTAGCATGAATACGTGTCAGGCAAAGAGTCTGTGTCCACTATATATATATTCTCATGTCCCAATATAAAAAAAATTAAATTCCATATCAAGACCAACATTTAGATTCCTACCAAGATTGCAAAGTAGATGATTAGTGTAATCAAGACAGTTTTATTATTATTATTATTATTTAATACAAGAATAATAGCAAGAAGGAAATAACGATAAAATTTGTTCTGCTTATCTGTTTAAAGAAGGAACTATTTTGAAACCCAGAGCTAAACTATCAAATCCAAGATAAGGTCTAACAAAATCATTGATTCATTATATTAAGAAGAAATTCATAGTAAGAAGTCACACAAGGTTTATAAAAACAGCCAAAGCTACTACTAAGTTAAATAATGAGAAACAAAACAAAACAAATTTTTTTTTTTGAAAGACTGAACAAAAGTAGTGAAAACATGTTCAAAAGTATTTAAGGTACAATCTGATAATTATATGCGTCTATCCAAAATCATGGTGCTCTAAATCCTCGTCATACTAGTAAGCAAGGCTACGATAATCATAGAGTCCTCGACTTAGGCATATACTTCTAGAATCATGGTATTTAACATTTTTACGATGTCGCTAGCTTGGCTGCGAAAACCTTAAATTCCCACACCCGAGAAATATATCCAAGTCAGACTATATGTCCTCACCATGCTGGCTAATGTGACTGTAGAAGACTAGATTCCATAACATAGATGACCTAGCCCATATAATTTCATCTTGACAAAAATTAAATTAAATCAACAATAAATACCCAAAAATCAAATTTATCAACGAACATCAAGATTCAAAAATGAACAAAAATCCATCAAATCATATAAATACAAACTCGGATGCAACTGCTAACAACAAGATTCAAAATTCCACAATCATCATCAAAATCAAGTTCAACAACAGAAAGTAAAGATAAATCAAATCAAGGGAAGAAGAGTTTTTCAAATCGAAGTTAAAATAAGATTCTCAAGGGTCGTCCCAGGAATCTCTCGAGGGATCCTAACTGTGATTGAGTACCTTTAAAATATATCCTAATCCTACTGCAGGCTGTAGTGGTACTCTAGTTCGAATACCACTACACAAACTCGACCTGCATGGGCCACCACTAAAAACGTGTCACGACCCGTACCCACCGTGAGGGTACGAGTATGTAACAGTGCCCAGCCTACGCCACAGTGTCGGCGGTAGAACACTGTCCTAGGTCAAACATCTAACAAAATAAAGGTACCTGTACAGTATATACTCTCCCAATGGAGATGACATAGCAGATACAGTCTCAATCACATCTAAGGTAGAGCATGATAAAGATAGATAAAACATGAAATTCAAAAGAGATACAGCAGATAGAAGTCTAAGTGTCTAAGATACATAAACCCAGAAATACATCTCAAAGCTCAAATACAGTAATCCATAAATACAACTCAAGACAACTGGAAATAAACTATGAGCAAAACCCTAGCTATCTATACAACCTCTACTGTGTCTCCTCTAGGCTAGCAGGCAACCTCCAGGCTATCTGTAAAATTTATCAACAGGTCCAGTCAGGACAGGAGCGAGTACAATACATCTCATGCAGTTCATATCATGGCAGGAAATATAAAGCAAGCAATAGAGTAAGATACATGAAACGCTGTAAGAAGATGTACATAAAAATAGGAGAGATATTTGATAACTGGAAATATATACATGATAAGTAAGAACTGTAAGTGACTAGTGATTTAGAGTACGAGATGGCATGTAATTGGCTTAGGTTGAACATGATGTACATGAGTGAACATGTGGGACATCAGCCAATAAGGCTGTGTTGTACATAATAAAACATAAAAAGTAACAGAGTGAACATGATGGATAAATCACATGACCATTTATACTCACCCCTACCCACAATCAATACACAAGGATCCATTCAAGTTACGTTACGGACATGATGTTTTGGTTACACAAGAAACACATGAGGAAACATGAACGGACATGAGAGCACATGAAAGTACATGAGCGTACATAAAAGAACATGAGAGAACATGAGTGTACATGAATAAAGCAAGAGCAAGGAATACATGATGTACATAAAACACATGTCATAAAGTATCTGATGCGCCCGCTAATGGGGATAACATCCCAAAAAGAGATTCATATAGTACCAATCCGTGATGATAACGTGACAGCATCAAGTAAAGTAATCTAGAGCAAGAATATAAGTCGTGACAAGTATGAAACGATCAGAGAATGTACTCGCCTGATATCCTGAACAGCTGATATGAAAAGATGGCCAACTGGAGTCACAGAGTCCTAGTTACAGCAACACAGGTTATAAAGAGTTCAATTTATATGGTAATTGAAATTATAATACAATCTACATGATTCTAAGTCAATCTAGGTCAAAGTCAACTCTTGGTCAACTCTGATCAACCGTACTAGTCAAACTAGGTTAACTAGGCAGTACTAGGTCTAAACCTAGACTAACAAGTCTTATTAGGCCTAACCAAGCCTAGACTAACACTCACACAAAATCACAAAGCTACACAAGTTATCAAACACACATTACATATATATTCATATATATTTTTATTACAAGCAAGGTGCATAAAGACAAGGTGTGAGTGATACATGAATGTGGATATGGCAATGTGTACATAGCAGTACAATGTGTTCAAGTGTGAGGGGGTTATGTTAGAAGGATAACATTTAGCAAGGGTTCATTATGTCACATAGAAGAAATAACATGTAAAGCATAGGTTTAGCATGTGTGTGTGGGTGTTAATCATAACAAAAGGGTTAATTTATACATCAAAGGGTTTACTCATAACAGTAAGTAGATTTTATGTGTATTCATGCTTGGGGTTACTGTCAACATGTAGAAGGGGGTTTTAACATATGAACATGGTGCTAAGTGCTAATATGATATCATACATTCCTATCATGTTGGCATTCATATATAGCATACATTCATACTTGATTACGTTACTTACTTACATATGGATACTTGCATACATGTTTTAATACCTTGCATTACCCACATGCTTGCATTTCATCCATTCATTCATGCATTACATTCATTCATTCATTCATGCACCTATACATACATATTTGAATACATTATATACTTTCATATATTATATCATTTATGTATACTCTATATTATATTACATTCTCTTAACACACACACACATATATATGTACACATGCATACATACATATTTGCACATACAAGGATATACAAAATGTATATGTTGTATAGTAATCATCTACTTAAAATCAATACTGTACAAATTAAGCATTCATTAAATTTTAGGATTAAAATATGTTATATATCTTTGTGTTAGCTTTCTAAAACTTTAAATGGATCGCATTTTCGTGTCCGGAAGCTCCCGAAATCGCAAATACACCGAAACGCGTTCGTCTTTCGTACAGCTGACACTCAAAAATTTTTACAGAAAGTTTCAGAACGAATTTGGCTTATTAAAATATATATTTGGAAAGCTAACTTCGATATGGTTCTTCTAAAAAAATAGGAGATAAATTGGAGTTTTAAGCTAAAAGTTATGACATTTCTAAGTTGCTATTGCTACTAAAAATGTGGATAAATATTATGACGAATTTAGGTAGTTTGAGACAAAAGAAACACAAGTATATAACATAATATATCAAGAACTCACTCTCTACACTAATATATATAAGACACTATAGAACACATCTCCAATACAAAAATATGAGATTAAACATGTAATAATTCATTCATACATGACAACAACACATAGTGTGTCCAAATTTAGGGTTTTCTCACATAGACACAACCACAACACAAAGGACACTCCTATGACCTCCAAATGGACACGAAATAGACACAAATAGAGATACAACCATGGGGGTCATTTCTATGGGTTCAAAATATTTCTATATGCATGTAGGGATGGATTAGAGGAGAGATTATACCTTCCGGAAGAGAGATTCAAAAAAAAATCCTTCCGACACGACACCGACACGTAGAGATTCTAAAATGACACGAACGAGCTCCGAATCCTCCCAAACTTGGCTAGCACCCTCTAACCATGGAGTAGAGGAGAAATAAAGAAGATTTGGTGGAAGAAGGGTTGATTTGGAGATGAAATCAATGTAGGTTCATCTCTAAATTAATTTAGGGAAGAACAAGAGAGAGAAAGTGGATGAAAACAAATGAATGAAGGAGTGACTCACTCCTTATCCCCTCCATAGGTGGCTGCCAAAAAATGGTGATATGTCCCCTATTTGAATGTCCAAAATGCCCTCCACTAATCTATTTGATTTAAATTAGGAATGGGTTAAAGGTTGAGGTCAATTTAGTCTAGTTTTAAGTCTCTAATTAAACTAAACCTATCCATAAATAATTAGTCTAACTACTAACTAAAATTAATATCATGTGGACTAAAATTATATTATGTAGGCCATGCCTAAGTAGTGTGTGGGTCCCACTAGAGTCAAACTACCCCCCGGGTCCCCGTTTCAAGTCGGATTGAGTTGAAATTCGAACCCGACTCAAATAACCCCAAAACAATATCATAAATAATAAAATAAATTTCAACCCCAAAATAATATCATAAATAATAAAATAAATTTTAAAAATATTCAAAAATAGAAAATAACAAAAATACCCCTATTTCTAAAAACTGGAGGTGGCAACTTCCCATCATATCCTTAGACACCAATGTGAGAATCAATTTGGTACAACCCTACTATGTATCTATGGGATACTGACCTATAGCCTTCTCTTCTATCCATTAGGTACTAAAGTAGGATTTTTCCTTTGAGGTCAGTTTGGTACTGAGTTGTGAACCTTCAGGAATACTGACATTGACTTGTCCTATGTATCCCTTAGATACTAACACATGGGACCCCCTTTTTATTCGAGTGATACTGGGTTGGGATCATCTTTTCTTTGTCAAATCCATATTACTTGTTGTGGCTTGTTTCCTTTTGTAATTTGTATGTAGCTAATCAAATATGGAATGGTAATTGCATCTAGTTGTCCTAGGCATGTCAGGATCAGAAGGTATGACCTATGACATTAAGTCGAAGTCTATAGGCGATATTCGATAGGCAACAGAGATAGTAGCTGCAAGGCCTGCATATGGTTAGGTATTAGAGTGTCAACTTGGTGTCAGGAGTTAGGGCTCGAGCTCCTGTATAAAGCTAACAGAGTATAGAATGAGTGGTATCAGAACAATATCCAGGATATGTGTCCTGTTGTATATGAGCAATATCCACCAGCTTTGGAAGGATTATACTGTAGGATGTACAGAGGGTTTCCTGTACCCTAGTCCTGCCAAGCATTAGGCTAGGAAGGTGTTACACACATGTCCAACTAAGTATCAGAGTATCAAGCCAAATACCTTATGTATCAGAGCATTATTAGGGGTACTAGTGTTAGTTCAGCCATGGACAGGAATGTTGGCCCATTGGTCATGGTCAAACCTGATTTTAATAATTGATCAAACTCTGTCTCGATATAAATGCAAGTCAATTCAGATGTTTATCTACGATGTTTTCGACACTGCTCAACGATGGATATCAACTATGTTCAAGACTGAAGCCGTTTGCCATTTGGAATGTATTTCCTTTGAAGTAATGTAATTTTTCATTTTATTGAGTTTAGGAATACATTGTACACCAAGTAGTACTGGAAAATAGGCTACCCGAAATCGTTTTTCAAGACCACCCTATCCTTTTACAATTGACCAATGTTTTTGAAAAATATCTTTTTTACAAAAAGCTTCTGAAGGACTTTTCAAAAAACCAAATTGATTTTTCTCAAAAATGAACTGTCAGAACCCTAGCAGAACTCGGCCAGAGTTCGGCCAAGATGAACGTTAGTGAACGTTTGATTTTTGAACTTGGTCATCCTTCAGTTGCGGTTTGTTACAAAGAGTTCTGTCCAAATTCTGCCCGAATTCTGTCAGAGTTCTGTCTTTGGAAAAACTATAAATAGATAAGTATTTCGATCATTTCAAACCACCAATTCACTTTCAATCTCTTCTCTTCTAAAGCTTATATTTCTTCCAAAGAGTCCTAAAAACCTTTTATTTTCAAATCCCAAGCCAGTTACAATACTCTAGTCGATTTGTCAGTACGGTACGGTCTAGAAGTTTCAGAGCGATTGTAATCAGAGGCTTGATAGAAGATAAAACTCTTCACAATTGAAGTTGGTCGAGTTTTTCGTATCAAAGCTCGCGTCTGTAGAAGTTGCAAGGACTTCGTATAAAAACTTGCGGGATTTTCCAATAGTGGATTCAACTGGAAGCTAGAGTTCTTCCGACTGGACTAGTCCTCACAAGAGGGAAACTAGTATAAATCTCAGTGTTTGCGTTTGCCTTCTGATCACTTTTAATTTCTGTCATTTACTTTGTGATTATTTTTATATCTGTGATCTAACTGCTAACAAGTTTTTTAATTAGCAATATTCTGCTGCCTACTCTATTCACCTCCCTCTAGAGTATTCTGCTTTACGATTTCGTTCCTACAATTGGTATCAGAGCAGGCTCTCCATCTAGAGGTATTATATTCTGATCCCAATTGTTTCTACAATTGGTATCAGAGCGGGTTATACAAGTAAAGTAAGGTAAAATTACAGTTATATTTAATTTTTATATAGATCACAGCATTACACATGGCAACTGTAAAATTCATAAGTGAAGGCCAAGCCACAAACAGACCTCCACTGTTTGACGGCACAAACTACACTTATTGGAAAACACGTATGAGTTTCTTTCTGAAATCTCTTGATTTTGGCTTATGGTCTGTAGTTATTGATGGCTATAAAACGCCACCTCGTATTAATGTTGATGGTGTTTTAGTTAAAAAACCCCATGACAAATATATAGAGGAAAAAAAGAAAAAAGCCAGTCTTGACGCACGTGCTATTAACGCTTTATTTTGTACTTTAGACAGAACTGAATTCAACAGGATGTCTACTTGCACAACATCAAACAAAGTGTGGAAACTTCTCGAAGTAACCCACGAAGGAACAATACAAGTCAAGGATTCAAAGATCAGCAGACTTACTCAGGAGTACGAGGCGTTCAAAATGAAGCTAAATGAATCAGTCACTCAGATGTTTACAAGGTTCTTGGATATTGTAAATCCTTTGTCTTCACTCGACAAGGATTACAGTAACCATGAGAAGATTCGCAAACTTCTATGAGCCCTTACAAAGAACTAGATTCCAAAGGCTACTGCAATCATTGAAGGAAACGACCTCTCAACAATGTCTCTAAAAACACTCATGGGTAAGCTACTCACTCACGAGTTAGAACTTCAAGACTTTAAAGATGCTACACCAAAGGAGAAGTCAGAGAAGACGATCGCTCTCAAGGCTCAACGTAGAAGAACCATCAAAGATGATTCTGCCGACAGCGACTCCGACTCTGAAGATCAAGCTCTTCTGGCAAAAAAATTCAAGAAGTTCATGAGATTTAATAGGAGAACAAAAGACAGCAACAACAACAACAACGAGGAAGATCCTATTTTCTATGGATGCAAGAAGAAAGGACACATGAAGAAAGACTGTCCAACATCATCATTATCAAATAAAAATAGCAAATATGACAAAGGCTATCTGAAGAAATCTACATCAAGAAAGTATGCCAACACAAGCATATGGCATTAAAGTGAAGCCAGCGACTCAGAAGATGAACAATCAGATAACGCTGCAAATGTGTGCTTGATGGCTTGCGATCAGGTAATCACTAATCCTCTATTTGATCCTTATGATGATTTTACCTTTGAGCAACTCGGAGAGGCTTTCAGTGAACTATTAGATGATTACAGAAAACTGCATAGTAAATATGAAACCTCTAAGAAGGTACTCAAAGAGTACAAAGGTGAAATAGGAAGACTTACCGACCTACTAGATCATGTTAGAGATAATGACTCTTCAAATGAGTCTTGTGAGCTTTCATCTATTAGGTTGTTGTTACACGAGACTGTTAAGCTATCCGAAGAAAAAGACCAAACTATTATCCAATTAAAGGAAGACCTATCTAAGGAGAGAAAGAGTCTCCAGTATGCACAGGTCAGATTAGAATCACTCACATCTGACTATACTAGATTATTTGACACTTCCAAAAAGTTAGAAATTAGTTTAGGAAAATGACCTGAAGTTGCTGCTTCCTATTCTAACACGTGTCAATTATCGAATCATCGGAACACGCCCAACACTGTCAGACCAAACCATACCAAAACTATGCCCAAGAAGACTAATAGGCATGCATTTTTCTATACTAGAAAACCAAAACCTACCAATCATGCACCTCACACTACTTTCAACACTCAACATGCTAAATGTCATTATTGTGGCCTCATTGGTCATATATCTTCTGCATGTAGAATCATAAAGTTAGTAGATTTAAATATTTATGCATAGATACCAAAAACTAACTAGTCAGGACCCTACAAGAAATCGGTACCAAGAGTTTTATCTGCAAATTGTTTTGTAGGTGGGACGCCCTTCACATGCTAGAAGCAAATAGATCCTTGACAGCGGTTGCTCATGGCACATGACCGGTGACGCTTCATTATTCGCAACACTGTCGAAGAGGAATAAAGAAGGATATGTCTCCTTCGGTAATAATTTAAGAGGATACATAATCGGTATCGGTGACATTGGTAAGGCTCCATATCCAGTGATTAAAGATGTTTGTCTAGTTACTGAGTTAAAACATAATCTGCTCAGCATAAGCCATTTAGCTGATCACGGTTATGGTATTAACTTCGTAAAAGATAAATGTACTATAATTGATAGTCCAACTGGTAGTACTATATTAGAAGGTATTAGGGAAGACAATATATATGTATTCTATTTGTTGGAAGATGCTAACACAGCAGGTAGATATTTGATGGCCAAAAGCGTTGAGAGTCAACTATGGCATATGAGACTCGTTCATGCAAACATGGATACAATTTCAAGACTATCTACAAAGAAGTTGGTACACGGCTTACCGGATATTTCTTTCAAGAAGGATATGGTATATAGTAAATGTGAAAAGAACAAAGCTACCAAATTCGCATTCAAATCCAAGAACGCTGTAAGTACCACTAGACCTTTACAACTGTTGTATATGGACTTATTTGGACCAAGTAGAATTGCTAGTCTAGGTGGTAAGTTATATGCATTTGTCATTATAGATTATTTTTCTAGATATACATGGGTTTATTTTCTTGTACGCAAGAATGATGCATTATCAGAATTCATCACCTTTTACAAGAAAGTACATAATGAAAAAGGGTTCATGATTACTCGTATTCGTAGTGATTATGGCGGCGAATTTGAGAATACAGAATTGAAGCAATTTTATGACACACAAGGTTATCTGCATGAATTCTCTTGCCCTAGGACTCCCAACAAAATGGAGTTGTAGAATGTAAGAACAGAACTCTATCTGGAATGGCTAAAGTTATGTTAAACCAGTTTAGTCTACCTAGATACTTATGGGCTGAAGTTGTAAATACATCATGCTATATTCTTAATAGGGTTCTAATTCGACCTATATCGAAGAAGACTCCCTATGAATTATGATTTGATAGAACACCAAATGTTTCATATTTCAAAATCTTTAGTTATAAATGTTTTATTCTTAATACTAAAGATAATTTGAGTAAATTTGATGAAAAGGACGATGAAGGTATATTTTTAGGTTATGCAGCAAAAAGCAAATGATATAGAGTCTTTAACAAAAGAACCATGATCATTGAAGAATCTATCAACGTCAAGTTTGATGAGCTAAATCAACACTTAGACGATGATGACAATAAAGACATAATCGCACCAAGTACAGCTACTGCAAAACCTTCACACAAAGATGCAGAACCATCACATCAGGCATCAGATGAACCTCCAAGCAAAGAAGCCGGAACTAGCAATCTTGAGACTACACCAAAAGAGATGAGATTCTTGGCTAATCATCCAAAGGACTTGGTAATTGGTGAGATTACCGAGGGTGTAAGTACTCATTCCTCTAATAAAGATATAGCTTCTTGTATTGCTTTTGTCTTGTAGTTTGAACCCAAAAATATTGATGAAGTATGTAGTGATAATTTTTGGTTAGATGCTATGCAAGAGGAATTAAACCAATTCGAATGGAATCAAGTTTGGGAACTTGTTCCCAAGCCCACTGATCATTCGATTATTGGCACCCGATGGGTATTCCGAAATAAATTGAACGAGAATGGTTTAATGGCTCGTAATAAGGCTCGACTCGTAGCTCAAGGATACAATCAAGAAAAAGGTATCGACTACGATGAGACTTATGCCCCAGTTGTGAGATTAGACTCCATTCGCATGTTATGTGCTTTTGCATATTTTCATAATTTTAAGTTATTTCAAATGGATGTCAGAAGCGCATTTTTAAATTGTTTTATAAAAGAAGAAGTTTATGTAGCTCAACCACCCAATTTTACTGATTTCAAATTTCCTGAATATGTTTTCAAGTTGAAGAAAGCCTTATACGGTTTGAAACAAGCCTCTCGTGCTTGGTACGATCGTCTAAGCTCTTTTCTACTTGATAACGGTTTTTCAAAGGAAAAGGTTGACACTACTTTGTTTATAAAATCTTTGAATAACAATATTCTTTTGATTCAAGTCTATGTAGATGATATTATCTTTAGATCTACTGACGAATCTCTCTGTCAAAGTTTTTTAAAGTGTATGCTGAATGAGTTTGAAATGAGCATGATAGGAGAGCTGAAATTCTTTCTCGGACTACAAATCAAACAAACCAATAATGGGACATTCATAAATCAAGCAAAGTACACAAAGGATCTATTAAAGAAGTTCGACATGGAAGCAGCCAAGCCACTTATCACTCCAATGGAGACTTCAACCAAGCTTGATATTGATGAACAATACAAACCTGTCGACATACGTAAGTATCGAGGTATGATCGGTAGCTTACTATATTTTACTGCTAGTCAGCCAGACATTATGTTTAGTGTTTATTTATGTGCACGCTTTCAAGCTAATCCTAAGGAATCACATCTGTGCGCAGTTAAGCGTATCTTCCGATACCTTAAAGGCACTTCTTCTGTCGGCTTATAGTATCCCAAAACTATGTCATTTGACCTAACCGGTTATTCTGATGCTGATTTTGCTGGATGCAAAGTAGATAGAAAAAGCACCAGCGACATATGTCATTTTCTAGGAAAAGCTATAGTCTCTTGGTTTAGTAAAAAGCAAAATTCTGTTGCATTATCAACAAGCGAGGCTGAATATATCGCCGCAGGACGTTGTTGTGCACAAATTTTGTGGATGAAACAAACTTTAGAAGACTATGGATTATATTTTATACACATACCCATTTTTCGTGACAACACTAGTTCGATTAATTTGACTAAGAATCCAGTATGTCACTCTCGTACGAAATATATCGAGATTAAACATCACTTTCTTAGAGAATCATCAACAAAATGGAGATATAGACCTTGTATACATAGACCCACAGAATCAATTAGCTGACATACTCACAAAACTTCTAGCGGAAGATCGTTTCAATTATTTACGTCGAGAATTAGGAATTTTAGATATCAATAATATTAATAAACTTTGTTTTATTAATTATTTATTCGATACTCGATAACTGTTTTCGAGACAAGCCTAAAAAGAGTCTGTCTGTCACCACGACTACGGTCGAAGCGAAGCGGTATTTAAGAGTTCCACGGTGAACCTCTGTTAGCTGGGACAGTACTCCTACAGCTAATCTGAGACAGATGCTGAGTAAAGAATAGTAATTTATAAAATAATATTAATTATATTATTTTGAGATTTAAATTTACTAAACTTTGAATTAAATATTTGCAACGAATTAATTAAAAAGATGTGGCCCCATCATTATTATTTTTTGATATATATATATATATAGCCAGGTAACACTTGGCGAATTCGGCCCGAGTTCGGTCCGAATTCGGCCAGAGTTCGGCTGGGTATATATATGTACCAGCCAGAACTCGAGGCCCTCATCTTCTTCATTCTTCCAAACATCCTCCAACAGCAGCAGCCGTGTCTCCAAACCCTAGTTCTTCTCCACCCTTGTTCTTTCAATCCTTGTAGAGATATTCGTCCAAACTTTGGATTCGTGCGGAGAGTTTTGTCCTCAACAACATATCCAATTCTTGGAAGGTATAATTCCTTCTCTCCTCTACTTTTTAATTCTTAAGGTTTCTAGAATTTTGCGAAAGAAGTCTAAGTTCAATCCCTTCAAGAGAAAGAAGACCAATGCCAGTAAAGAGGCATCGTCTTCGGATCCGCATACGAATTGCCCCTTTTCTTCGGTCCAATCGGACGATGGTGCATCGGACGAGTTTTACTTTAAAACTTTCGACCAAGCTTTATTGTGGTATGCCGATTTTATTATGTGTACTATTTGCACCGGATCACCGATTAAATGGACTATCTTTCCCGATCGGTGATCCTTACTTTGAGGTATTAGGGTTACAACACTTTGTCACCTTACAATTTCCTATTGCTACTAATGCCATTAGATTATTCTATTGTAATTTCGTGCTAGACACTTTTACCGCGAGAACACGTGTCGGAGCGATCGATAACGAATTCACTGATGAAACGTTAGCGAAAATCCTTGGTATTTCAAACGAAGGTGCCCCGCTCGATGACATCACTGATTTTGATTTTTTTGATGGTACGACTCTCGTTAGTTTCAAGAATGAGCTTTGTGCGCCCGCACGCGCTCGTCCTAGAAAGTTCAAGGCAAATAACTTGAACTTGTTTAACTATGAATTACATTGCAACATCTATTCCACTTTACTTCTAAAATCTACTTCTAAAGATGATGTCACTGTACTTCAGCTTTCTGCTCTATATCACATTCTTAAGGGGATTCCTTTTTCTGCCCCTAAGACTATCATTCAGATGATGGGTAGATGTCGCGGAAGAGACCGCAACCTCTCTTATGCGATTCTCATCCCACGCATCTTTCAGAGATTTGACATTGACCTATCTTCTTGTGCTGTTGACCCAGAACCCAAGTTCCTTAAACTCTCTCATCGCAGCATTGCTACTGTTCCTTCACCTATTGTACCTGCTCCTCCTGTACCTACTCCCACAACACCTGGTCCTCCGCATTCTTACCATATGACATTTGAGGGTATTCATCAGCACCTATCAGATCTGCAGTCCTTTTATGTTGAGACTTCCAGGGAACATGAGTTTCGTGACGTGACTCGGTTCCAGGCTATTGCCAACTCCTTCGCCGATCTATGATTTGTGTAGACGGGTCACTCTACTAGCTCTCTACCTCGAGACCCTTCTGTTTCTGGCTACCATATTGATGATGAGGCGGTCCACTCTCTGTTCCAGCCAGGAAACGCTTACGATTGGTATCGTACTACTGGTGCCACTCCTCATACTTCTGGAGCTGGTACATCTGGAGCTGGTCCTTCTGGACATGCTGGCGCTGCAGCTGATGACGATGATGATGAGGATGATGACTTTTGAGATGTTATGATTTTTGAGACTGTTATTTTTTGTCTTATGTTTACTTGAAAATGCTCTGACATTTCAAGTTATTATCAGCACCTTTTATTTTAGTTATTATGTGACTCTTCATAGACATGGTGTTTATTATGCCTCAGTTTGGCATATTAGTTTATTATTCAGCACTTTATTTGTTTCAGCTTTATTCTAGCATTATCTCTCTTTCTGCTTCATATTAAAACTACCTGTGACAAATAACATGCATGTGTAGTTTATACAATATCCTTTTAACTGTTTCTACCATGCCTGTAATGAATGTTTTATATATATATATTTTTGTGTTTCTTCACTGTTTGTTACTTATGCATTTATTGCGGGGGAACTTTCTCTTTTGTAATTATTTTTTCTAAGTGACAACGAGGGATAAATAGATCTAACATCTTCATGCATGCAGGTTATGAACAATTTCTTTTGATACATTTTTGAATTGATCCATACTCAGACGTTATATCGGCATGGTTTGTCAATTATTAAAATGGGGGAGATTGTAGGCCCATTGGTCATGGTCAAACCTGATTTTAATAATTGATCAAACTCTGTCTCGATATAAATTCAAGTTAATTCAGATGTTTACCTACGATGTTTTGGACACTGCTCAACGATGGATATCAACTATGTTCAAGACTGAAGCCGTTTGCCATTCATAATATATTTCCTTTGAAGCAATATAATTTTTCATTTTATTGAGTCTAGGAATACATTGTACACCGAGTCGTACTGGCAAATAGGCTATCCGAAATCGTTTTTCAAAACCACCCTATCCTTTTACAGTTGACCTATGTTTTTGAAAAATATCCTATTTACAAAAAGCTTCGGAAGGACTTTTCAAAAAGCCAAATTGATTTTTCTTAAAAATGAACTGGCAAAACCCTAGCAGAACTCGGCCAGAGTTCGGCCAAGATGTACGTTAGTGAACGTTTGATTTTTGAACTTGGTCACCCTTCAGTTGCGGTTTGTTACAAAGAGTTCTGTCCGAATTCTGCCCGAATTCTGTCAGAGTTCTGTCTTTGGAAAAACTATAAATAGAGAAGTATTTCAATCATTTCAAACCACCAATTCACTTTCAATCTCTTCTCTTCTAAAGCTTATATTTCTTCCAAAGAGTTCTAAAAAGCTTTCATTTTCAAATCCTAAGCCAGTTACAATCCTCTAGTCGATTTGCCAGTGCGGTACGGTCTAGAAGTTTCTGAGCAATTGTAATCAGATGATTGATAGAAGATACAACTCTTCACAATTGAAGTTGGTCGAGTTCTTCGTATCAAAGCTCGCGTCTAGAGAAGTTGCAAGGACTTCGTATGAAAACTTGCGAGATTTTCCAATAGTGGATTCAACTGGAAGCTAGAGTTCTTCCGACTGGACTAGTCCTCACAAGAGGAAAACTAGTATAAATCTTGGTGTTTGCGTTTTCCTTCTGATCACTTTTAATTTCAGTCATTTATTTTGTGATTATTTTTATATCTGTGATCTAACCGTTAACAAGTTTTTTAATTAGCAATATTCTGCTGCCTACTCTATTCACCTCCCCTCTAAAGTATTCTGCTTTACGATTTCGTTCCTACAAGAAAGGGTACCAAAAATCCCTGTATATATGGAAGACGGAGAACATGGGACAATTACCAAATTGTATATGAAGAACATATGGTACCAGGTATCCAGATGAGCATTCAAGATAGAATGGGTATCAAATCCTTGTACACTTATATAGCAGTCTTAAATAGATTATTTATAGGATTTGTAAATAGAAGGGTCGAGGTTAAGTACAGTCCAGTAAGGAAATTAGGACAACACACAGCAGCAACAAGCCCACTGTTGACAGAATTCGAGTGCCACGTTGATGCCTGTATAAGGGGGATCCATGTTTCATACTTATAGCTAATACAGGTTACATATATAAATAGAGTAATGAATTATAGCAACCAGTCAAGCATGATGAGTATATAGTACACATACACTAAGACAAGAGAATGTTAACTTGGTACCAGATGGGATGGTGTTTGGCTTATGCGTATAAGGATAGATAGATATGGCTTTAACATACCAATATTAGATGATTAAGAGACATATATGAATAAGTACTAAGGATGATTATACAAGTAAAGATAGGGGGACTTAAATGGATACCTTATAATCCATATGGGTAGACAACCCAAGCCATTAAAACCACTAGAATCTAAGAGCTTTTAGCAATGATTATAGATAACTTATTTTTAATGTGGATTCATGTGTTGACTAGTGTTAACTCATAATAATAGGTGCCTTGGACTCGGACTCTGTACTTGAACCATAGGACCACATGCAAGTATACCTTGTCTTTCTTTACAGCTTTATTTACATTCTCATTTTTTTTCATTATCCAGTTGTTGATATGTGTTTCTTCATTATTATGTAGTCCTTGTTCACAGTTAGTCTTGTAGCCATATTGGACATGTTTCACACTTGTGCTTGATCGAGTCGTATTATAGAACGAATGCGCTATAGTTGAACTGTTATTTCCTATTTGTCGTTTACTCAACCTGCGATTCCACACTAGGGGCAAGGATTGACTGTTTGTACCTGCGAGTCCACACTAGGGGCGAGGGTTACATGTTTGCACCTGCGAGTCCGAACTAGGGGCGAGAGTGATTGCCTTGAACTAACCTGCGAGTCCACACTAGGGGCGAGGGTTAGTGATTAGTTTCAAACCTGCGAGTCCACTCTAGGGGCGAGGGTTTGGTATCCGATTGATCTCTTGACATGTGTTCACTTGTTTTCTTCCTGCAGTTCATTTATGCGTAGTTGTTCTTATATTAGTGTATCATGATTACTTAGTCATTTTCCTGTTTATATCCTGAATTTCTTTCATGCATGATAAACTGTTAGAAAGGCTTGTATATTATGTATCTTGCTAGTCCTCTGAGGACCTGATGATCTCTTCAGGTTTAGCGGAGTATTAAGCCAAGTGCACACGAGCAGGTTTGAGCCAGCATTGGACCACGGTACCAATGCAGCTGAGGGTATCTTGATGATTAGCAGTTTGGACTCAGTTATTTCATTTTCATGTTCTATTTTATTTTCGTCTATTGGTAGTGGATTTGTGTCCACTGGACGTAACTGGAATTCTCGATGAACTTGATACTTTATTTTATATTATCATTCTTTATTCAGTCTCATTTGAGTTAGTTGTATTCTCTGATTTCTGTGGATGAGATATAGATTGCCCCGAATGTTCTAGATTCCTGTGACTTGTGTATACTAGACAACATTCTACTGCCGATACTGCGGCGTAGGCTGGACTTGGACACAGACTCGTATCCGAAAAACGAGTATGGGTCGTGACAAGTTTTTTGGTGGCCCATGCAGGTCTACGTTAATCACTTCGGTTACATTACTGTACCGAGGTAAGCCTACAAATAGGACTAGACTCTTAGGATCTCATCCACATGTTTTGAACTCATTATTGATCTCTGTCCTTGATTTTTATTGAATCCTTGACTTGCATCATGCTTAAAATTCTTCGGCGGCTAAGTGTTTTCTTTTATTATAGTAAATGGATTCTCAAGACAGGAACAACGCTTCCCTGAACAACCCGTTGACTGCAGGAGGATTCTTCACGTACATGACCCCACCGACGCATGGAGGCCAACTTACTCATATGGGCAATCCGCCACAGTCACAATTCTCGATATTTCATAAGACAACATTCCACCACCCTCGTAGTTTCCCCCGCAGACTCCACCACCAGCGCCAGTTCTGCCTTTAGTATATGTTCCACTACCAGCACAAGTTCAGCATCCAGTACGTGTTCCACATCCAGAACCAGCCATGCACCTGGCACCAGTGATGTATCCAGCATTTCCCATGCATCCAACACCGACGATATATCCAGCTCCTATGATGCATCCAACACCTACGATATAACCAGCACCTGTTCTGCCTCCGCCACCTGTACTGGACAATGTTATTCTCCTCGGAATCTTCCAGCAGCTCGTCGCTTCCTGTCACGACCCGCACCCACTTTTTCGGATACGAGACGTGTTCAAGCCAGCCTACGCCGCAGAGTCGGCGGTAGAACGCTGTCAAGCTCGCAAGAAATAAATGCTCAAAATAAACATTATTGTTCATTCACATTTCTAAATTTATTAGAACATTTACAACATTTGAAATTAAAGGAAATACAAGATTTTATAATTAATGAAATTGAGTACAACTGTTTTCTATTTCTAGGTTGACTTCAGCATACCCAAGCCTTCCCAATGCTAACAGTGATCGCGGCTAAACCTGAAAAATGTTGGTTTCCAGTCAGGAATGGAACAAGTACACAAACTGACGATAATACGAAAACACAATAGAATTAAAAAGACATGAAAATAACATATGAGATATAAAAACTGGAAAGAAAACTGATGAAATGGCACGGTGGAGATGAAAACAAGGAAAAACTACTAAAAGACATATATCTAGATGATGTGAAATATCATTTTCGACATGTGAACGGCTAGGGGGTAAATACGGCTCACTGCACGTGTCGTGTGCAGCTGCTATCATGCAAGAATAGACATATTGGGATAGTTCTGGATAGTCCACATGTGTACTAAGATATTTTCCCTCCCGACTACTCCGTGTGACGAGCGTGTCAACAAGCAGCAAGATATATGTATAGACATGAAATGAAAAGACTACTATGAATCGGAAAGCAATCAGAAAGTGCACTTGCCTGAGGTCCTTAGCTGGTGAAACCAATAATTCTGTTGAGCCCAGTATAGTCCGTTTGTCTAGGGTTGATAAAGAGGTATAAATGTGATTAGCGATGACCAATGATAATCTAACGAGCTAAGAGATTTTCTAACTTAGAAGAAAAGATAATTATTTAATTTGAAAATACGTATATGCTTTAGAAAATATTTATAACATATTAATATAAGCCCCTTTATTATATTAAAGCCCAAATCATAAAATCATAGAAGGATCCATAGTCAAATTATTTAAAATATAATCAACTACTTTTGTAAGCCCAAATCCAAAATTATTTATAGGTGAAAATCATATACTAGAGCTCGTATGTAAAGCCCAAATACTTAAAACCCAAAATAATGCTAAGTCTTAAATTGAGCCCATAAATAAAATTGGTATATCAAAATTTATTTATAAGTCTGAACTGCATTTACCAAGACCCAAGGCCCAGGGTCCAGCCGAATATTGAAGCCCAATATAATAACCCCAAAAATATTGTATCACAAGTACAGAAATATTGCATACACCATTAGAATACACCATTAGATATAGGTATATCATATACATATAATTATTAATAAAACCTACTTTACAGTTTCCTATCCTTAAAGAGACTTCTTTAAAACAACCTAGAGAGTGCTAGAGTTAGAGGGGAAAAAGAAACAGTGAGGGAGAGAAAGAAATCGAGAGAGAGCGGCTCACCGAAGAGGTCTTCGACACGGGCGGCCATCGGTCAGCTCGACGGCGGAATCGTGGCTCGTGGCGGCTTCAATATCTGCTAGAGAAGGTGTCGTGCGGCGCTGGCATGCTCGACGGGACGGGCCGCTCGTGTGGCTTCACCAACGCCTGGCGGAGCGGTGGATGGCACAGAGGTATAGCCAGTGATCATGTGGGGCCTCGCCCCGCGGAGGAGCGGCTCGCCGGGCTCGGCGCTGGGAGCTAGTCGGTCGTTCGATCGGCACGGCCCGGGTCGCCGACGATTGGGGGTTTTGTTGGTGGATGGCCGGAAAGATGCTGGATGTGGCTTGGTAGCGGTGGTGTGGGTGATGTCGAAGTGCATGGTGGAGGAGGATGGGTCTGGTGATCGGGCGGTCAGTCTTGGCCGCCTGCCAAAGTTCGACGCGGCCAAGTACGTGGCCGACGGGGATCTCACCGACACTGGAGAGGAAGAGGCAAGGCAGATTCGCGGGTGGCACGGCCTGTCGTCGAGTCGAGTGCCGCATATGGCTATGGGCGGTGGCGATCGGTTGAGTTTGGAGAAGAGGTTCGGTGAGGCCGAGGGGACGACGATGGGCCAGGTTGGTGGCACTGGTGTGTGACTATGACGATGTTGGGTTTTGGCATGGCGGTTGTCTCGGCGGATGGCCGGGACAGGAAAGATGAAGGAGCGTGGTGAAAACGGCGGCCGTGGTCGGACATAATGGAGGTGTGATGGTGAGAGATGGCAGGGAATTGGTCGACCTTTCTCTATAAATATACTTAAGAGTTTCGGATTGATGCGGATACGGAAAGGATTATCTGTAATTTGAATTTAATTCAAATAGGAAGTATGGTCTAGTTTGATTTGGGTTCATCTAATAGACTTTGAATTTGGTAGAGGTAGAGTGTGAATACAAGCAGGATGATGTTAGTATTTCTGAAGTTGTTTTAAACAGGTATTCATCGGCTTGGATGCAAGAAAAGGATAAGGATGTGTTAGTTCAGATTGATTTAAACAGTATTTCAATCTTGGACTACCTAACAGTTTTGCAATAGTGGGATAAGGGTGGTTGTTTGAAGACTACCCGAAAATCAAAATTGATTCAAATAATCATTTAAATATAAACGTGATACTAATTTAGAAAATATTTAATATATTAATAATATAACTAATTAGTTAATTTCAAAGCTTACGAAATCGATCATGATCAATAATTAGTCGCTATAATAATAATACTCAACATCCTCAAAATAAATTAAAACATATTCTTCATTTATCCAAAAATATTTATCCAATTCCATATCCATTACTTTAAAATCAAAGAGATGTTTAAAACTGGTTTAATATTGTCTTAATACGTAAATCAAATATTATTATTATTATTTTAGATCAAAATAATTTAATCGAATTTACTATTAGATAATACTGCTAATTTTAAAATCTATACTCAATATTGTCGAAAGTTTAAACTATATAAATTCAAACAGAATAACCTTTTGTATCAGAATCGATCTAATCGCAATCTTATTAATATTATTCTATATTCATAAATACTTTGAAACTTATGAGCTAAATCTAAATGAAAAAAAGCGAGCGTCATAACTTTAGAATTTAATATTTTATCGAATAACATATCTCTAAATCAAAACAATATTATTTATTACGATAATATAGATAGTATCCGAGGTCATTGAACATATTTCGAAATTCTATAAATATTTATAATTTACAAAATAATTTTTGAAATTAATATTTAATAAAATCCAAGGTATTGACAAAACATTTTTCCTAATTCTAACAATATAATTAATAAAATATTATCACTCTCAAAGTATTAAATTTCTAGTTTTTGCAAAAAAAAAATAATATATCATAAAATTATTCACAAACTCTTGACGAAAGTTATTTTCAAGCACGATAAAATAAATAAAATGATAATTAGTGAAATTCGGAAAGAGGAGTTACAAATCTACCCACCTTAGAAATAAATTCGTCATCAAATTTAAGGACTACTACGTTAGAGGGCTTGGATGATCGGTAAAAAAGATGGTAAAAATTTATGATAAGAGAATCTTAATCAAACAAATGAAAAGAGAAATAAAAGAATTTACTTTGGTAAAACATTGATCGACTAGAGTGGAAATGGAAGTAGTAGCTAGGTATGGCTTGGTGTTGGACCCCGAGGCTATGGTCCTGAATCCTAAAATGCTCAAAATGTCCTTAAGATTCAACCCCAAAACTAACAATGGCTTCAAGAATAATTCACCAGTCGAAGACTCTATCCACCTTAGAAATATTCTTCCTTAAAATTTCAAAGGGCACGATTAGCACAGCTACAATTATAATCAAGAAATGAAATTTCAATCAATGTGAATAAGAATGATAATTGATATAATCGAAGGAATCTTATGATTCACGATCGAATTAGTCATAGTTACGAATATAATCAAAAAATGGTATGACCAATGATCAAGAGTTAGATCGTGAATAGAAAAGGTACCACGAATCATGATTAAATTATAGTCGAAGGGGTCTGGTTACCGTGGTCGACGATATAATCAAAATGAGATTAGTTAAATAAGGAGGAGTCTTTAGGCATGACTAACTACTGTTGGAATTATATAGGCCTGGTCAAGGATCCAAATTTAGATAAAGTCCAAGCATGGTTAAAGCCACTTAGGTACAACTACGATGCATGCAAGTCATCCAAGCATGATCAAAATTTTAAAAGTTGGTACGAGCATGAACAAGATCACAATAGCCATGATCACGGTGGAATAAAAAAATAAAACTTAGTAAAAATATAGGCACAATTATGATTTAATCATGAACAAAAATTGTTCAAGATTGATCAAAATTGAAATCATTGTGGTACGAACAAATAGTTTAACAAAATTATTTAGGCATGATTATAGAATCGAATTCTAGGATAACATGCGAATTGGCACGATTGAAATAGAATCGATTTATCTAGTCGTGCTCGAAAGGTCGTTAAGGATGGTCCAAATCAAAACCGTTCTAATACGATCGATTGTGTAAGCATGATCATAGAATCATAATCTAGGTGTGATTTTGAATCTAGTGGAAGGAAATCAAATTAGGTTTAAAAGATGACGATTTAAAAGTAGGAAGATATGGAGGAAAAGAACAACCAGTTTATTGAGAAACTTATAACTAGGAATAAGGCACAAAACAATTTGAAAACTTAATAGTCACATGTCAATAAAGAACGTAGCCTCTATGGTATTCGAAAACCGTAAGCACACTTGAAATCATTTACCGAGAATTCATGCCTCGCCAGTGTACACCTGGCTGCAGTAAACTCTTGGTTTCATGATTCTAAATAGGATACGGCAATGAATACCCTATCAACTCTATCCAATTTTGACATAACTTTTCAAGAAAAAAATAGGGCAACTAAGCTATAGCTTGAATGACATTCGATATCTCATGCTTACTTGAAATTATTTCAACTTGGGGGACATGCCACGCCAGTGCGCTGCTGGCTGCAGTGAACCCGCAATCTCGGTAATTCAAGTCAATGGCGACAGTGCGCTGCTGTCTTACCATTATGAGTCACCGAAAATCTACTTCCACTATATCCACACAATTTCAAATAAGGTTCTAGAATTTCAACGAGTCAGTTTGATAGAAAATATAAGTATCTATTCTTGAAGTATAATACCAATTCTAAAATCAGACGATTGATTAGGAAGAGAGTGATCGAAGATAAGAGAAATATAAACTTTAATTTATGTTTCTATAATATTCAAGATTGAGGAAAAATATGTACAAAGCGCTACGTATACCTGTTATGAATATACATTATACACAAGTATATATATATATATATATATATATATATATATATATCCTAAATAAATCAACAAAATCCCAAAAATCAATCTAAGAGAAGATTATACTATTCCAAGTGAAATATAAATTTAAATAGCAATAATACATATATTATATTTGAAATAAAATCTACAGAATTATTCATGAGATAAAATGGGCTACCAATATATATATATACACATCTATATATCCATATGAAAGTCGTTTGGTCGCTTCTACATGCCTACCAAAGTTTGGGTCGCGTTCGGATTAGTTTAGGACAACAGAGTCATCTAAAAGCCAATAATCTCAATAATACGTAATTAAATTATTCCTAGGGTCACGCCACAACTTGGCATGATTTTCCTAGTTAGAATACATCTATGACTCGGCCTTCTCTACTATAGCTAATACGCTAGTCAAAGCATGCCACTGCACTATTCGGGCCATCACTTCTAGTCATTTGGTATTTCAAAATTTAACTATGACTAAGATATTCCATAATAGTAAATAATTAAAAATTTCTAAAATTCTAAAAATCATACTTAATTCAATTAAGTAAACAACAAAATTTCGAAAAGAGGGTTACGAATCTACCCTCCTTCAGAAATACTATCGATTCAGAATACAATAGTACATTCTTCTACGAAAATCACCTAACAGGATTTAGAATTCAATGAGGCCTATGTAGCAACCTTAACTACCCAAATGTCAATCTAAATTAGGGACTCCTAATCCTAATCATTCTCTTAAAATTGATTTACTCCTAGTTGTGAATGAGCATTTTTTAGTTGCAGGCTTGCAGTAGTACGACTAATATGATGCTACCACGAGTTCGCACAATTTGCGAAGATGGACCTGCATGGGCCACCACAAAAACTTGTCACAACCCGTACCCGCTTTTTCGGATACGAGACGTATCCAAGCCAGCCTACGCCACAGAGTCGGCAGTAGAACGCTGTCAAGCTCGCAAGAAATAAATGCTCAAAATAAACATTATTGCTCATTCACATTTCAAAATTTATTACAATATTTACAACATTCAAAATTAAAGGAAATACAAGATTTTACAATTAATGAAATTGAGTACAACTGTTTTCTATTTCTAGGTTGACTTCAGCATACCCAAGCCTTCCCAATGCTAACAGTGATCACGGCTAAACCTAAAAAATGTTGGTTTCCAGTCAGGAATGGAACAAGTACACAAACCGACGATAATACGAAAACACAATAGAATTAACAAGACATGAAAATAACATATGAGATATAAAAACTGGAAAGAAAACTGATGATATGGCACGGTGGAGATGAAAACAAGAAAAAACTAATAAAAGACATCTATCTACGTGATGTGAAATATCCTTTTCGACATGTGAACGGCTAGGAGGTAAATACGACTCACTGCACGTGTCGTATGCAGCTGCTATCTTGCAAGAATAGACATATTAGGATAGTTCTGGATAGTCCACATGTGTACTAAGATATTTCCCCTTCCGACTACTTCGTGTGACGAGCGTGTCAACAAGCAGCAAGATATATGTATAGACATGAAATGAAAAGACTACTATGAATCGGAAAGCAATCAGAAAATGCACATGCCTGAGGTCCTTAGCTGGTGAAACCAATAATTCTGTTGAGCCCAGTATAGTCCGTTTGTCTAGGGTTGATAAAGAGGTATAAATGTGATTAGCTATGACCAATGATAATCTAACGAGCTAAGAGATTTTGTAACTTAGAAGAAAAGATAATTATTTAATTTGAAAATACGTATATGCTTTAGAAAATATTTATAACATATTAATATAAGCCCTTTTATTATATTAAAGCCCAAATCATAAAATCATAGAAGGATCCATAGTCAAATTATTTAAAATATAATCAACTACTTTCGTAAGCCCAAATCCAAAATTATTTATAGGTGAAAATAATATACTAGAGCTCGTATGTAAACCCCAAATACTTAAAACCCAAAATAATACTAAGTCTTAAATTTAGCCCATAAATAAAATTGGTATATCAAAATTTATTTATAAGTCTGAACTGCATTTACCAAGACCCAAGGCCCAGGGTCCAGCCGAATATTGAAGCCCAATGTAATAACCCCAAAAATATTGTATCACAAGTACAAACATATTGCATACACCATTAGAATACACCATTAGATATAGGTATATCATATACATATAATTATTAATAAAACCTACTTTACAGTTTCCTATTCCTTAAAGAGAATTCTTTAAAACAACCTAGAGAGTGCTAGAGTTAGAGGGGAAAAAGAAACAGTGAGGGAGAGAAAGAAATCGAGAGAGAGCGGCTCACCGAAGAGGTCTTCGACACGGGCGGCCATCGGTTAGCTCGACGGCGGAATCGTGGCTCGTGGCGGCTTCAATATCTGCTAGAGAAGGTGCCGTACGGCGCTGGCATGCTCGGCGGGACGGGCCGCTCGTGTGGCTTCACCAGCGCCCGACGGAGCGGTGGATGGCACAGAGGTACAGCCGGTGATCGCGTGGGGCCTCGTCCCACAGAGGAGCGGCTCGCCGGGCTCGGCGCTGGGAGCTAGTCGTTCGTTCGATCGGTACGTCCCGGGTCGCCGACGATTAGGGGTTTTGTTGGTGGATGGCCGAAAAAATGCTGGATGTGGCTTGGTGGCGGTGGTGTGGGTGATGTTGAAGTGCATAGTAGAGGAGGATGGGTCTGGTGATCGGGCGGTCAGTCTTGGCCGCCTGCCAAAGTTCGACGCGGCCAAGTATGTGGCCGGCGGGGATCTCACCGACACTGGAGAGGAGGAGGCAAGGCAGATCCGCGGGTGGCACGGCCTGTCGTCGAGTCGAGTGCCGCGTATGGCTACGGGTGGTGGCGATCGGTTGGGTTTGGAGAAGAGGTTCGGTGAGGCCGAGGGGACGGCGATGGGCCAGGTTGGTGGCACTGGTGTGTGACTGTGACGATGTTGGGTTTTGGCAAGGCGGTTGTCTCGACGGATGGCCGGGACAGGAAAGATGAAGAAGCGTGGTAAAAACGGCGGTCGTAGTCGGACGTAATGGAGGTATGATGGTGAGAGATGGCAGGAAATTGGTCGAACTTTCTCTATAAATATACTTAAGAGTTTCAGATTGATGCGGATACGGAAAGGATTATCTGTAATTTGAATTTGATTCAAATAGAAAGTATGGTCTAGTTTGATTTGGGTTCATCTAATAGACTTTGAATTTGGTAGAGGTAGAGTGTGAATACAAGCAGGATGATGTTAATATTTCTGAAGTTGTTTTAAATAGGTATTCATCGGCTTGGATGCAAGGAAATGATAAGGATGTGTCAGTTCAGATTGATTTAAACAGGATTTCAATCTTGGACTACCTATCAGTTTTGCAATAGAGGGATAAGGGTGGTTGTTTGAAGACTACCCGAAAATCAAAATTGATTCAAATAATCATTTAAATATAAACGTGATACTAATTTAGAAAATATTTAATATATTAATAATATAACTAATTAGTTAATTTCAAAGCTTACGAAATCGATCATGATCAATAATTAGTCGCTACAATAATAATACTCAACATCCTCAAAATAAATTAAAACATATTCTTCATTTATCCAAAAATATTTATCCAATTCCATATCCATTACTTTAAAATCAAAGAGATGTTTAAAACTGGTTTAATATAGTCTTAATACGTAAATCAAATATTATTATTATTATTTTAGATCAAAATAATTTAATCAAATTTACTATTAGATAATACTGCTAATTTTAAAATCTATACTCAATATTGTCGAAAGTTTAAACTATATAAATTCAAACAGAATAACCTTTTTGTATCAGAATTGATCTAATCACAATCTTATTAATATTATTCTATATTCATAAATACTTTGAAACTTATGAGCTAAATCTAAATGAAAAAAATGAGCGACATAACTTTAGAATTTAATATTTTATCGAATAACATATCTCTAAATCAAAACAATATTATTTATTACGATAATATAGATAGTATCCGATGTCATTGAACATATTTCGAAATTCTATAAATATTTATAATTTATAAAATAATTTTTGAAATTAATATTTAATAAAATCGAAGGTATTGACAAAACATTTTTCCTAATTCTAACAATATAATTTAATAAAATATTATCACTCTCATAGTATTAAATTTCTAGTTTTTGCAAAAAGAAACAATATATCATAAAATTATTCACAAACTCTTGACGAAAGTTATTTTCAAGCACGATAAAATAAATAAAATGATAATTAGGGAAATTCAGAAAGAGGAGTTACACTTCCCAGCCGGCGTAGGCCAACACCTTTTGCAATACCTTGAGAGAGGCTCTCCAGACTATAGATGCTCCACGACCGTGCCCTGGATCTTCCAAGAATTTTGTGGACCTTAGGCCCAGGAAATTCAAGGGGACGGAAGGGATTCTCTACGCGGATGAGTGGTTAGAGAACGTGGATCAAATTTTTCGGATGACTCGAGTTTCTGAAGACCTGAAGGTCGAGTCAGCTAGCATGCAGCTTTACGATATCGCCCGCACATGGTATAGAGATGAGCCCTGATTTACCACACCAGATGTGTCTTGGAAAGAGTTCAAGGAGCTGTTCAAGAAAAAGTTCAACCCCGACGTGGCCCTAGAGGAGTTGGAGAGCGAGTTCGAGTGCTTAGAGCAGGGCAACCTCACCATCGACGAGTATATTACAGAGTTTTCCTGTCTCAGCCGTTTCGCAGATGCCATAACCTGTGAAGCCAAAGCCAAGAAGTTCAAGAAGGGATTATCACATGAAATTTGCCTAGCCATCACCACCAATCAATCCATAACCTATGGAAGGATCTTGAAGGTCACACAGGCGGTAGAGAAAGAGTTGAAGCACAAGCAAAAGAGAGACCGAGATGCATATGGAGGAGGCATCAGCCAATCAGGATCGGCGAAGCGTCACAATCTTCCAGGAAGGGCCCCAGCACATCAGCATCACCAGCAGCCTCACCCAGCGACAGTAGCAGCTCGAGCACCAGAAGCAGGACCCGAGAGACGCCCAGCTACCTATCAGCAGACACGAGCAACCCCACATCAAGTCCAAGACGTCCCCATCTGCCAGTATTGCATGAAGAGCGGCCGCGTACAAGAAAATTGTCGTAGTTGGTTAGGTTTGTGTTGGACTTGTGGGTCCAACCAACATAGGTCTCAAAATTGTCCGAAGAGAAATGCGACTGCCCCACCACTACCAACCGCCCAAGGAGGACATGCTTTTGCCATGATCATGGAGAATGCGATGACGCCACAAGGAGGAGCTGACGGTAATTACTACTAGATTATAGTAATAATACTATTGAGGGTCCTATATTAGACTTTTGCCTGTGAGTATTGGAAATATTTTAATAGCAACATATTTTGACTATTCGTTCTAGTGGATCATAGCCTTATTGAATTTCGAGGATAAAATTATTTTAAGGGGGTAGATTTGTAAACCCTTGAACCCATTTATTGTTAATTTTATTTTCTTTTGTGTGCTCTTATAAATTTTTTATTCTTGAATACTAAAGGATATATAAGAGTGAATGAAAATACTCTCTCCAAACAAATAAAGGGGAATTGTGGCCTTTGCAAAACTGATTTCTCCAAGGGCCCAAATGCAAATTTCAGTTTTCAAATTCAAGAGCAGTTGACCGTTTATATAAGCCTCTATATTCGAGTAGATCTCAAACTGAATTAGACCCCTCCAAATCCTTGTGATAAACCCCAGGAAATTTAAACCAATTTTCCCTCTATCCAATCTTCCCTTGATCAAATCTAAATCTCTCCTATATATATGGAGAGGATCAGGCATCCCCTCTCCCGTACAAACCCTAATACCCTTACCTCGAGCAAAGCCAGAGGAGCAGTCGAGGCACACCAATAGGTAAGCTTTTACCTTAGAACTATACAATTCCTGCCATTAATAAGAATCTAGAGTAACCAAAAAGTATTCGATCGAATTCCTGAGAAGAACCTATAATTAAATGACTAAGAGTTTTAGAGGGTGCTTTCAGGAAGGAAAATGAACTTGTTTAAAGTCAATGTATGGTACCATACTCTGTTCTTCGTATCAGTTTGTACATTCAAGTAACAGAGTTACTCTTGACATCATACCCGATCATTAGTGTCAGGGTTTACTCTTGGTACCATATCTGACCACTGGTATCAGAGTCGACCCTTGATAGCACTTGTGCTTGTAGGAATAAGTAAATAGAGTGCACCATGGGGAAGTCTAATAGGAGATGTATAGTATAACATCATGTCTTTGAACAAGACAGCCTTGCTAGCATGGACCAAGATGGACTTTCCCCTTGTGTATGCTGAGTAAGCCTAGGTGAACCCCTTATATCCATTAAATACTACTGTACTAATTTTCTTATACCAATGGGGTTCAGGTGGAGACCTCCTCAACCTTCAAATTTATTACTGACACAAACCTCCCTTGTTATCTGTTGGACATGGATGTGTGAACTATCCTTGACATTTCAACTGATGTGTAATAAGCCTATGTAGGTTGGGTACCAGGTATGTTTAGGTAATATTAAAGTACAAGTTTACTCTTGATGCAGGTAAAAAGAGAATAAATTAGTAGCAAGTGTATGGCCCCATTACTCTATCTCTGATACTTAGAGTTAGGACCTTTATCTTTTGGTCCTTGTTTTAGACTCCCAGGTAGTACTCTGCACACACATCTATGCCTACCATAAGAAAGGAGAGAGGTTACCTATATGCATAAGCTAAAGAAAGTATTGATAGGGTAGAGACTTTTTCCTTGTACCATTTAAATACTAACAAGATATTCATATGAACTTTCCTTCATATCCTTAGACACCAATGTGATAATCAATTTGGTACAACCCTACTATGTATCTATAGGATACTGACCTATAGCCTTCTCTTCTATCCATTAGGTACTAAAGTAGGATTTTTCCCTTAGAGGTCAGTTTGGTACTGACTTGTGAACCTTCAGAAATACTGACATAGACTTGTCCCCTGTATCCCTTAGATACTAACACATGAGACCCCCTTTTTATTCGAGTGATACTGGGTTGGGAGCATCTTTTCTATATCAAATCCACATTACTAGTTGTGGCTTGTTTCCTTTTGTAATTTGTATGTAGCTAATGAAATATGGAATGGTAATTGCATCTAGTTGTCCTAGGCATGTCAAGATCAGAAGGTATGACCTATGACATTAAGTCGAAGTCTATAGGGGATATTCGATAGGCAACAGATATAGTAGCAGCAAGGCATGTATATAGTTAGGTATTAGAGTGTCACCTTGGTGTCAGGAGTTGGGGCTCGAGCTCCTGTACAAAGCTAACAGAGTATAGAATGAGTGGTATCAGAACAATAGCCAGGATATGTGTCCTGCAAAATATGAGCAATATCCACAAGCTTTGGAAGGATTATACTGTATGATGTACAAAGGGTTTCTTGTACCCCTAGTCTAGCCAAGCATTAGGCTAGGAAGGTGCTACCCACAGGTCCAACTAAGTATCAGATTATCAAGCCAAATACCTTATGTATCAGAGCATCATTGGGGTACTAGTGTCAGTTCAGCCATAGACAGGAATGGTACCAAAAATCCATGTATATATGGCAGACAGAGAACTTGGGATAATTACCAAACTGTATATGAAGAACATATGGTACCAGGTATCCAGATGAGCATTCAAGATAGAATGGGTATCAAATCCTTATACACTTATATAGCAGTCTCAAATGGATTATTTACAGGATTTGTAAATAGAAGGGGTCGAGGTTGAGTGCAGGCCAATAAGGAAATTGGGACATCACACAGTAGCAACAAGCCCACTGTTGACAAAATTCGAGAGCCACGTTGATGCCTGTATAAGGGGGATCCAAGTTTAACACTTATAGCTAATACAGGTTAGATATATACAATTGAGTAATGAATTGGGGGGACAGTGTTATAGCAGCCAGTCAAGCCTGATGAGTATATAGTACACATACACTAAGATAAGGGAATGTTAACTTGGTACCAGATGGGATGGTGCTTGGCTTATGCGTATAAGGATAGATGAATATAGCTTTAACATACCAAGATTAGATGATTAAGACACATCTATGAATAAGTACTAAGGATGATTATACAAGTAAAGATAGGGGGACTTAAATGGATACCTTATAATCCATAGGGGTAGACAACCCAAGCCATTAAAACCACTAGAATCTAAGAGCTTTTAGCAATGATTATAGATAACTTATTTTTAATGTAGATTCATGTGTTGACAAGAGTTAACTCATAATAATAGGTGCCTTGGACTCGGACTCAGCACTTGAACCATAATCGCAGCTCAGGACCACAGGCAAGTATACCTTGCCTTTCTTTACAGCTTTATTTACATGCTCATTTTCTTTCATTATCTAGTTGTTGATATGTGTTTCTTCACTATTATATAGTCCTTGTTCACAGTTAGTCTTGTAGCCATATTGGACATGTTTTACACTTGTGCTTGATCGAGTCGTATCATAGAATGAATGTGCTATAGTTGAACTGTTATTTCCTATTTGTCGTTTACTCAACCTGCGAATCCATAATAGGGGCGAGGGTTGACTATTTGCACCTGCGAGTCCACACTAGGGACGAGGGTGATTGCCTTGAACTAACCTGCGAGTCCACACTAGGGGTAAGGGTTAGTGGTTAGTTTCAAACCCGCGAGTCCACTCTAGGGGCCAGTGTTTGGTATCCGATTGATCTATTGACATGTATTCACTTATTTTCTTCTAGCAGTTCATTTATGCGTAGTTGTTCTTATAATCGTGTATCGTGATTGCTTAGTCCTTTCCCTGTTTATATCCTGGATTTCCATCATGCATGATAAACTGTTAGAAAGGCTTGTATATTATGTATCTTGCTACTCCTCTGAGGACCTGATGATCTTTTCAGGTTTAGCCAGTATTGAGCCAGGTGTACATGAGCAGGTTTGAGCCAGCATTGGACCACGGTACCACTGCAGCTGAAAGTATCTTGATGATTAGCATTTTGGACTCAATTATTTTATTTTCATGTTCTATTTTATTTTTGTCTATGGTAGTGGATTTGTGTCCACCGGACGTAACTGGAATTCTCCATGAACTTGATACTTTATTTTATATTATCATTCTTTATTTAGTCTCGTTTGAGTTAGTTGTATTCTCTGACTTCTGTGGATGAGATATAGATTGCCCCGAATGTTCTAGATTCCTGTGACTTTGTATATACTAGACAGCATTCTACCGCCGACACTGCGGCATAGGTTGGACTTGGACACAGACTCGTATCCGAAAAGCGGGTACGGGTCGTGACAGAAACATACCCTTCTCCTCATCGATAGTGTAGCGAATAATGATGCATCACCTCATGTGCCAGAAACATCCGCTATCAAGTATCTACTTACTTTTAGCATGAGTGGGTTGAGGGTCTACCTACAAAACGAGTAGATGTAACCTTTTGTACCCATTTCTTCAAGGTCAATTGTGATTAGTCTTAGAAATCCAAGCAAGTATATTTGTGTCAACTAGATTTCTAACTCTACATTATTGTGATATATGCCGTGTGTTCCACAATATGTGCATATGATTTTTAAAATTGTGTTCTTAGTTTCTGTGTTGACAAATTTCTTGTGTGTCTTTGAAATATGTATGTGAAAGTATGGTTGTGAGAAACGCGTTGCTTATGTACTTTCTTTGGTTTAGTCTTTTGTGGTATATGCTTGGTGTTAGAACTAACCTTAGGCCGTGTAACAAGGATGACCTGTTTACCTAATTTGATCTCTAACTTTTTAGAGATTGCACAAGACTCCACAAATTTAGCAGCCATATCCGTGAGTCTTTGCTCAGTGACTAAGTGTCTCTTCTTCTCTATGTTATAAAGTTCTTGTACCATGACATAGTCTCTTTCCTTCTTCTCTATCGTAAGGATAGCCTCATGATAGTCCAATCTAATTTTGGCTCCATGTTACTGGTAGTAGATGTCTCTTTAATGTCTTTAATAAGATTAGACAATCTAGCTACTTCGGTTGTGTCTTCCTTAATCTCTTTGCAAGATTGCTTATACTTGTCTAACACATTTCTGTGCTCTTTAAGTAATTCATTAAAGGTATTTTATAATTCATCGAAAGTAAAATTATCATACAAAGGGTTTCCAGATACCTTATCATATGCCAATAGACATACATTTGCACTGTTGCTGGGTCTGTCCTCCTTCTCTAATTTTTGGCATCACTTTCGTGTTAGATGCTAGTATTTGTGTACTTCTGACTAGTTGTAGCTTTTCTGCTCGATCCCGATCGGTCATATGGACTGCTTTTCTTCGATAGTGGACAGTCCTTCTTCGTATGCCCTGACTTCTTACACCCAAAGCAGATTTTTTCTTCTTTGTTCCTTTCATGGATGTATTTTTTGCTTTCGGTTTGATCTCTCAAACTTTAAGATTTTTTTGAAGTTTTTGATCAGCAGGGCCTCTTCATCACTATCAAAATCTTCTTTGTCAGAGTCATAGCATGAGACTCTTCTGGCTGAGCTTTGAAGGGGATGGATTTTCCTTGGAGGTTGCCTCTTCAAAGTCTTGTAGATCTAGCTCATGGGTCATGAGCTTGTCCATAAGTGTCTCCAATGTCATCGTGGTGAGGTCGTTTCCTTCTATGATCGCGATGGCATTCGGGTTCCATTTCTTGGTTAAAGCCCGTAGTACCTTCATGATCTTCTCATGATTGATGTAATCCTTTCCAAGAGATTATAGAGGATTAGTAATGTCAAGAAAACGAGTGAACATCTGTGTAATTGACTCACCAGGTTCATCTCGAATGACTCCTATTCCGGTGTCAATCTACTGATTTTGGATTCCTTCACTTGGGAAGTACCTTCATGAGTTACCTCAAGAAGTCTATAAATTTCCTTAGATGTCGTACAGGTTGGTACGCGATTAAACTCGATTTTGTCAATTGCGTAGAGTAGTGCATTGATGGCTCGTACATCTAGACTAGCCTCTGTCTTTTCATGCTCAGTATACTTGTCATGTGGCTTGTCTAGTAATACACCATCAATCACTGTTCTAGGTAGTTTTTTGTAACCGTTTATAAGTATCGACCAAAGATCAAAGTCCAGTAACTTTAGAATGAAACTCATCCGTATTTTTCAGTAGGTATAATTCATTCCATCAAATAGTGGGGTTCTATTTATGGATTGCCCTTCGACGTTGAATATAGATTTTACGGCTGTCATAGAATATACTCTTTAGATGGTTATGTATATATATAACCTGCTCTGATACCAATTATAGGACCATTGAGCACCTCTAGAGGGGGTGAATAGAGTGTGTGCATGTGCAGCGAAAAATTTTACCAATTATAAATTAGAACATATATACTATGGCAGGTAAAAACTGATATAAAGTAAATAAATTGCAGTAAAGTAAGAGTTAAGAAGATTAAACTCAGTGAACAGCGATATATACTGGTTTCCCTCTGAGAGAACTAGTATAAGCCCCCTGAATTTTAGGGTTTCTTTTTAAATTTTTCTAAATGAATTATTTTCAATAAATATTTTATTATAATTATTTTTATCATTAAATGTTCATTTCCGTGACTTTGATTTGTGGAGAGTCATAGATGTCAACCTCTCAGAACTTCCTTTATGAGTTTTGTAGTAGACAAGATTATCTCTATTTTCGTATATGATGTCCTACTCAAACTTGTTCTCTTGTAATTTTTTGCATCGTACAACTTTCTGATTAATTTAGACCATTTGACCTTCTACCATAAAACTTGACCTAACTTCCAATTTAATTTCGGGGCTCGACATCGGTCCAATCTAATCGACCCAATATATGATTTTGACCTATTTTGAGTTTACTATACACATGTCACTTGTGTTCCATCCAATTGAGCTCCCACATGCTATTAATTTATCAATGATCATAATTGATTTAAATTATTGTCATGATCACGCGAAGCCCACACTACAAGAAAAAGGCTTTTCTTGGCGGTTTTCCCCATCAAGAAAGGGGTATCTTGACGGTTGCGGATTTGTCAAGTAGGCCGGAGTCAAGAAAAAGTCCTATCTTTTCTTGACGGTCGTTGGCAGGGCTTTTCTTGACGGTCTTTTACCGTTATATAAAGTAGATTTCTTGACTATTTTTAGCCGTTAAGATAGCAGTTTTTAGAAACCGTCAATATAGGTGAAAACTTTTCTTGACTTCGGCCTAGATGGCGATTATTAGCCGTCAAGAAAATCTTCAAAAAAAAGAGCAATTGCAGCAGAAATGAGTTAATTGTTGACGTTTTATAACCGTCAAGAGAAGCTAAATTTTGTATAGACAAAATTTTACTTATAATTATATGTAATGAATCGAACACAGATAATATCAATAATTCAGAAGGTATACACATATCAAATACTGTAATATTCAAATTTTATATTAACAAACTATATTGTTCATACACCACAAACTTCTAATACATCTAACCACAAACATCCAACACATGTCCAACCACAAATATATCCAACTAAAGTATGTATTTTTCGTACATCTTAAACATCAAAAACCTATATTTATGTAAGTCAAACCAGACTATGTAGCGAATCTGGAGTACATCCCTCCCATATTCACAGCACCTTCATTTTCCTTGTAGTTTCTGAGAGAACAAGATAAATATATTTAATCATTTATGTATACATGTTTGTATGAACTGATAATAACAGAAAACTAAATGAAATGGCCACATGCAAGACCTATAAGTCAACACATTAAATAAATTCTAGCCAAATTGAATATCTGATAGCTGAAACTGTTCACGAAATAAACATTATGTGAATCAAGAGTTAAGACTAAAAAACAATATTATGATATACATGTGTATGCAGGAGGTGCAAATAGTGAGTGACATACTATTCCATAATTCATATTGTGCTCAGAGCAAAACATTTCCAATAGATCTCATTTTGTTTAGGTCATACAAAAACTTAATAAAGGACCAAAAACTTTCCAAATATATAATTGATAAAATCTTTGAATGATTAAGAGTATGGCGAGTCATATATATAATTACAGATTTCCATCCTAGGCAATAAATATAAACCATCAATGCAAGCATTAAAAAATATGCAAGTGGTTACACACAATCACACTTGAAAATATTTCATTCAACTAACATCCCTCTCTTCCTGTAGGGGAATTATGTGTTTTTTATTGCATTAATGCTACCCCCAAGATCTTTCTTAATGCAAATAACAAAACAGAGCAGCTAAAGACCAAAATTTGTTTATGCAACTGAAAACTGAATACACCAGATACTGATATAACAATTAACAGGTTCAAATACAAGTTTTGAATGCTGGAATCTAAGCAGATAAACAAGCTTCGTTAAGAGGCTATTTTAAGATAAGTACGATGAGCATAATAAAAGTGCAGGAAAACTCATAACCATCATGATTAATCCAAAAAGGGGCATAAAACTAGCAAAAGCCAAACGAAAACATAATAACTGACAACAAAAGAAACTTCAAATAAACACTAATACATCTGTCTAATTTTTGTGAACTGCAAACAGTTAATTCAATTGGAACTCCTTTAATTTGGTCGACTAGATCATGCAGATATACAATTGGGAGTTAAGGAACTTGGTATTTGATCATATCAAATTTTTGTGTTGGGAGTAAACGTGTAAATAAAATTTACCCCAGATCAAATCAAAGAACGATATGTCCGCTTCTCATAAACACGCTATAGCTAAAACCGTCACTTTCATCGATACAAACCCGAGACAAATGTCTACCTCTTGAGCCTCCTTTTGTCTTTGTTCCCACTCTACAACTTCAAAGCCCCATTGACTATGGTTTTTCATCCCGTGGAGCGTATATAACCCTTGATGGTTGACTTATCCAATTTTCTTACCCAAATTGCGTTTAGCTCCCTTACCAAACTACCAAAATCCTGCCCCCCTTATGCAAATGCTTAAATGTTGAGTTGCTATGTTCAAAGAAATCAATAAAAAATGTAGTTCTTCTTGCTACCTTTACTAATTTGTTGGAATGCTCAAATCAGATTTAATAGTCTGAAAGTCATGACAAAAACACTAGGGGCCTATGACTAAGTGAAATGACTCATTCTTATTCAAATATGACTTCTTCAATCATATCCATGTTGTATGGTTGCCCAAGCAATGTCTCACACTCAAGTATAACCTTAGCCATTATTGTGAATTTATATTCGAAAAAGCTACATGCAAGGTTTAACTACGCTAAAATATACATTTTTCGAGAGACCAAAATCTCATAAATTACGCTAAACGACAGTTTCGATCCGTCAAAACATCCCTCGTTAATAGCACGTCCCAAAATTTAAACAACAGTTTTGGACTGTCGTTTTATACCTGAATAAAACGACAGTAATTATCTGTCAAATAAAAACAAAAGACTAAAACAATCAAATAACATGTTAATTAGTCGACCACTATTTTTTCTTTTCAACGGTTAAGGTCTGTCATATTCTAGAAACAGAATTTTCAAAAAATATTAATTAATCAATATCAAATCTATTTAATTATGTCAATCTTCTATATAAAAACTGAAATACATCTAAAAATGGATTCATATGAACATCAACAATCATCAGCCATGAAAAAAATTCAATCAAAATTGTATTAATTAATAGTAAATGTATTGAGTTTACATAGCAATATTCCACAAAAAAAGTAACCATGATGTTGCTAGCTCACAACGGTCTAGTTCTCATGATGAACAAAAAAGGTAATGTTATTGCTACCTTACAATCTCAAGTGTAGTACAAAAAGAGAATTTTTAAATCCCCACAAACTAAACTTTATTTGGCCAATTAACATTTTCCCAACAGTAATGTCATCAAACTTCTCATCTCTAGCGAACAACACCTCATTGACGTCAAAAGTAGGCTGATCATGTCCTATATCCAAGGATAAGAAAAAAAAAACATCAGTTTAGATTCTCCATAAGTATTCAAAAAAATTCTACAAAGTTGCATACCGATATAAGTATCCAGAAATTGAAGTGTTCTGCTTCCATGGATTGATTCAGCTATTCTGTCTTCAGTTTTCAGAAACCTTCCATTAAGGATACACTCCTAGTAAAGCTGACACTCAACAATGCAAAGGGGTTGCTAGATGGCTGACTAAATAAGCTCATATCCCATCCACTCACTTCAACTATGATAACCAACAATCTCCAAGAAACCAAAGGAATCAAAACGGTTCATTGCTGGGACATGAACTACTCCAAACAAGAAACTGCTTATGCAAAAAAGCACATACAAGTTCTGAATGAACGTACTCAATGGCTCATGTACACCAGATGAGACTTCAACATAGTTGCATGCCCCATAGATGTTTGTCCCACCTCAAGGTAGATTTTTGGCATGTTAGGTATTTTAAGTAGGTTTCAGATATTCAGTCTGAATGTTAGTCTTTGCTTGTCAGGTAACTAGTTATTAAGTTTGTATATGTATTATGCATACAACTTTTCAAGAAATAAGATAGCTATTAAATTGATTAGTTATGTATATTTATTATTCAGTTGTGTAGAGGGAGGAAAAGAAAAAAATAATGGTTATTGTTTCTTCCTTACACAGGTTATTTAGACTTAGGCTATAGGGTAAAACAAAAGAATTCTTGGTAACTTCTACTTCCTACACCTTGTATATACAGGCAACTGGTAGTCAATTTTGAAAAATTAGGAACATGATATTATTGTAGGCTACAATTTTCGAAAAACACTTGGTATGCTATTTTACTTCATGTATTAGCTGTATACTGGAGCAATTTTAGGTCTGTAATATGTTGCAACCAGGTTGAAACACACTTGATTTAGAATACCAAGTGTTTTGCTTTTGAGTTGTCCACTTGTCACTTCTTCTAAAATAATGTCTTAAAGCTTTTAGTTAGAAACCCAAAACATTCATAATATTAATGGAATATTAAGTTCTTCAATCCAACTAAACAAAGCAAGACTAGTATCATTTGTTAATTTTGCAAAGCAAGACTAGTATCATTTTCGTAATTCTCAGCCACACAACATATATAAACAACTGATATGATTGAGGAATTTTAAGGTATCCCTGTGGGGATTATGAGATTCCAGTTAAATATGGTATTTTTGCTAACTCTGGAAGAGAACGGGTTAACTTTGGATATATATATACCTGTGTGGTACTAATAGTGTTGTAATGGTCAAACAGTTTTTACCTAGTTTTTTCAAGAAAGTTATAAGCTAATATGATTGCATGTTTAAAATGTGTGCATGGATATGGCAATAAGAACAGAAGAATCCACTATTCTGTACCACTGATGCCCCCAGGTGGAAATATGGAGGACATGCTCAGGGAGAACGAAAGGCAAATCCAACAGGCGGTCGAAAAGAACGCATTGACAAAGCAATTCAAGAGAGACTTCGGACAAAGGCAACAAATAAGATTAAAAAAGAGAGCCTAATCTCAGCAGCAGTGAAGTTCAAATACTTGCCTGAGAAGCAGGTTTCACTTAATTTACATATTTCCTTATTTGGAACAAGTGATAAAGCAGATAAACCTGAAATCAAGCGATCGGAGCTATGTAAAATCAGAACTATCCTGGGAATTTTACTTACTCTTGCTCATTTACATAAGAAAGGTGGTATAAAGAACTCAAGGTTGATGAAGGTTTCTAAGGCGTTGGTTGCTTAGTTCGAATCCATAACTGCCAAAGTGTATTCTTTTTCTTCTTTTTGCCAGGTAGTTTTTGATGACTTCTTATGTATGTAACTATGTCGAGATAGCAGGGGATTGAGTTGAGTAAAGCTAACAGTCGTAATATTTGCTCAAATGTACTACTTTGTAAAATCGCTGCCACTCTTCCCAGGTATTCAATGAATGCATATATGTTCATAAAACCTTGTATATGATTACTTTTATTGTAACATTTCGATGGTATTTTATATCTATGAAGTCTTCTTAATCCTTGAGTAAATCCTTTTTTATTGATTACTGAAGTCCTTTTTTTTTTGCTTTTTCTTCCCTTCTAAACTATGTCTAGTTAGAAGATACTTCAAAAAAAAAATATGATGTGGAAACTTGTGTTTCCAAGTTATGGCTACTAGATGTCACTTAAGTCGCTAATTTTTTGTTGTTGTTGTTTCTAAGCTTAGGTGCAAATATTAGGAAGATACTTTTTTTTTCCATCTCCGCTTCAAAATCAGAAGTAGATGCATTATAGTATTTCAAAGTTGAATATGGAAACCATCTATATTTGTTACTAGCATCCAATGCAAGAACATACTTTCATGTTTTCATCTGATAAATGATCAATAATACCGATATGTAGGCTGATATCAGGCCATCAGACTAATGTTATTGCCTACTTTGGGGTTCCAAAGATGTTTTGGCCTACATAATGATTGTAAACATTTTTTAGCTACCAGGTGATAATACTCATAAATTCCAACTTGTCAAATAGGAGGTCATTGCTGCATACTAGTTGCTATATTGGGATGATTTAATTGATTCTCCATATTGA
>JANAVB010003600.1:12118358-12175858 GCA_029216955.1 Iris pallida
ATGAGACACGAAAGACACTCCATGATATACTAGGATTTTTCAAAATCAGTTCCATGTCGTATTCTTCTTCGTTCAAGATAGTTTCTTTTACAGTCGACTTACTCAACAACTACAGATGAAAACATAAGCGCCAAAAATAAACGAGTAAGGGGTTGAAAAACATCTAATAAAGGCTATAAAATAAAAAGAACACATACTTATTTTTTCGAGTGAAATTTTTTTTCCAGAAAGTACACCTAGGAAGCACCAACTCTTCCAAAATAGGCTATGTCGCACCAAAAATTGGTGTCGAGTCCGTGCTTGTGACAATTGCCCATACCCTACCATGCCGCACCTATCACCTAGGAAGCACCAACTCTTCCAAAATAGGCTATGTCGCACCAAAAATTGGTGTCGAGTCCGTGCTTGTGACAATTGCCCATACCCTACCATGCCGCACCTATTATTTTTTGTTAAATCTATCATCTTTGACGCTACGGGTCCATAAAATTGCTCATTTAGATAATTTTTTCCCATCCACAACTTCATGTGTTTTATGGGGGGAAAGCAGGTGTTATTTTTTGACAAAGGAATCAGTAAATATTACCGTTCTAACAAACTCGAAGCCAAATAGAACCGTAATACCAAGAAATAATGAGGAGAAGAGGTAAATTCCCGATTGCCACCAAACTCAAAATTCATGTATACTAGCTAGGTAAGGACCCCATATATGTATATGTGACTAAGATCCATGATGATAACTCTAGTATCACTCTTGATACCAAGTTTTCTACCAAGTCACTATTAGATTTTAACAGAAAATCAAATCATGCTTAATTGAATTTTTGGAAACATGCACATATACGAGAATCATCAGGAAAACACATTTAACAAAATAAGTTTAGGAAAATTCTAAGAATTTAATACCAAAGAAAAAAATGACAATAGATTACTATTGTTCAAGAATTTGGCAAGATGTACTTGCCTAGGTTAAGCTCCAAGCCTAATCTTCTACTCCACCACCAAGAGGGGTACGAAACTGCACTCTTGACCTCAAGGCCAAGCTCCTGGCAAGCTCCAAGGGAAGAGGAGGGAAGAAGAAATGAAGAGAGTGAAGAGAATGAAAAGAGAGAGGAGAGAGAAAGTGAAATGGTATATATAGAAGGGAGAATTAATCTTAGCCGTTGGATCATGATCCATGTGAAAATCTAAGTCAATCATGGCCATTCAAACAAAACCAAATGTCCATTCGGTAATAGGGTGCATCTACACTATTCACGAAAATATCGAAACACTATTTACGAAAATATTCGAAATACTATTCATAAAATATCTAAAATCAAAAATATCTAAAGTGTAGAAAATATGTCCGGGCGGTATGCTGTCGGTATACACCAGTATACTGGCGGTATGCCGATCAAGAAGAAAACCTATAGTTTTGGAAAGATTTTAAAGCATTCCGAAAACCAAGAAAATATGAAATACAGTACAAAATACGTATCCGTGTATAAATACCAATACTGTGAGACGAGTCTCACAACTCTCCACAACTTAAAAATAAATTCCGTCCTCAGAATTTCCTAAATCTAGTCAAGCATGAAAAACCAAACCAAAGAGCTGAAAGTCATGTCAATCAAAACAAAGCATGGCATGTTGGTAAGATAAAGACAACAGTAATATAAATATATGCGTAAGAAGTAACACAACCACATTCAAGAAGGCTGGAGGCATATGAATAAATATGTCTTCTGAGTCAGTTTAGTAGGAACAGGCCTACGCTGACTCCAAAAAATGGATAAGGGTCAAGTCTCAAAGTAAGTCGGTACCAATGACTTAGTCTAAGACATAACTCTACCAGGACATATCTTCGTAGTCGAGATATATTATAAATATCATGTATCTCGAGATACGAAAACAGAAGAGTGAGACGAGAAACTTGCTAAATATGCGTAACCCAAAGAAATAAATAAGTCTGGAAGAAGAATAGGATAATACCTACTACATGACTATCCTCGACCAAAACCTGTTCTAACATACTAAACTCTGCCTGTCCATGCCTCGAAACTGCTGCTCTAACCGGCTGCTGGCCCTGCTGCCTCTGTGTCTGGACCTGCACATACTACTGAGGCCTATGCTGTTGGAATAACCGGGACTGCGCTGGTAAAGGCCTCTGAGTCTGCTGATGCTGAACCGGTACCTGAGCCTTATACTGCTGGACTACCGGGTTAGTCATTGGAATTGGATATATTGAGGAAGAACTAGCCCTCCGTGGACAAGATCCCATCATATGGTCTGAAGCTCCACAGACCAAACACAACCCATCTGCCCTACAGCACTTAGAAAGAACGTGTCCAGGCTTCCCGCAATGAGAACATCCAATAGATGAAGTCGACCTCTGCTATTGAGGTTGCATCTGAGATGACTGCTGAAAAGAAGCTACTGGAACTGCTACTCTAGGTGATCCAATCTTTAATGTCCTAACTGCTGGTGCTGACGACTGGGTAGAAGATTCCCTCTGAATGTTAGACTTCTTCTGACCTTCGACTCTATCAACGATCCTCTGCGAGGTATACTCATGCCTCCTCGCCGCCGTCATCACTGTATCAAAAGTCTGGAACTCATGCTGCTCAACTGCCAGTATGATCTCCAGATGAAGTCCCTGCTGGAACCTCCTCGCCCGGTCCAACTCGGTCACCACTAAGGAAGAGGCAAACCGACTGAGCCTTCTAAACTCTGTCGCAAAGCCGTCGACGGTCCTGCTCATCTGCCGCAAGCCAATGAACCTCTGCTGCAGATCATAACGTGATACCGCATCAAAATAGCGAGTCTGAAACCTCTAAATCTGCCCAAGCTATCGGTTCCACAAGAGACACTTCATGAGCCGCCCACCAGTCGCGGGCCAAATCCAAGAGCTACAAGCTGACAACTGCCACACACTCCCTAGCCAGAATCCCTGCCGCCTCCAGAATGGCCTCAGTATCCTGAAGCCACGTATCAGACGCAATAGCATCCTCTATATCATAGAAGCACGGGAGATGGAGACGCCTGAAGCTGCTCGCAGGATTGTAGACCTGAGCACCACCCCTCTCCAAAGACGTCTGGACAGAGTGGGTAAGAACATCGCTCTGGCGCTGCTGTGATGCCATAAAACCACTCAAAATATCCACCAGTGCTCGAACAACATCCTCTGGCTGCTCTGGTACTGCTGGCTGAACAGGAGGAATTGGCGACTCTGCCCTTCGGTCCACTCTAGACTCTGCTCCCGAATGCTGAGGATGCTCCTCCCGAACTGGAAGAACTGGAGGAAGCTGACCCGCCATAGTTGGAATACGAATAATCTGATCGGAAGGACCAGGAACAGTGCCCCTGAAAGTTTAAGGACACAAGGATCAGGTCGAGGGAATAGGAAAGATCAACGATTAAAGCAGATATCAGGTCAAATATCAAAGGTAGAGAGTAATACGAAGGATATCAATGGAGAAGAATTTGTGACTGAGATAACTACCAGCAACCCCCACATATCTGATAAATCAGACCTGCATGGGCCACCACTAAAACCTATGTCACACCCCAGAACCAGAATACTGGCAAGTAGGGACAGACCAGGCCAGCTACGTATACCAAAGTACTCCAGTACTCCGAAACAACGTATAAGCAGTATAGATGGTGGTCACTGCTACAAAACAACAGTCAATCCTAGGTTACATGATCCTAGATATCTCAGTCTCAGACAAGAAGTAAGGTACAATAATATGATCATCATACATATAAGACAGTAAAGCGTCCCAAACTATAATATATAGATGATCATGAAGCTAGTAATACAAAATGAAGAACTAGTAAGACTAAGTAATACATGATCAGCTCTAGCTGCAGTCTAGAAATATAACATCATGTCTAAGCCCGTAGGCCAAATGTTAAGTCCAAAACACGAGCTAAACACGTGCTCGGTGGCTAAACGCCTCAAAAGAATATGTACAGAAGAGTGGGTAAGAGAAAGAACACCCTCTCAAGTCCTCTGGTGCTCTGGGTGGTCACCATCGAGAGAAAGGTCCGAAAGATCCTCGGGCTCCTCAACTAGATCTGGTCAATGCAAAACCAGTGGGGTCAAACCCCCAATAGCAAGTACCACAAAAGAAGCCAAACTATGAACTAAAACCAGCATGCAATTCATAGCAACGGGTAGAGCCAAAAATAAGTAAAAGCAAATCGAGACTCGTGCACTACCAATGCACTTATCCCGAGAATAGGAAAGACAATGAGTAAAGCAATGTATAGCATATGGTAAAGGACATGTGACAGAATGTAAACTGTGTACATGTAAGGAAAGGGAGCATGTGAACATGAAAGATAAACTAGACATGTGAGCATGTTAGTAACTGGAATATGTGAGCATGTTGATAACGGGAACATGTGAGCATGTTAGGTAACTTGGACATGTGAGCATATTAGGTCACTTGGACATGTGAGCATGTGGTGAAGCCGAGCATGTAGTAGGAAGAATAGCATATAAGGAATGACAGGAAGCTAAGTACTACAATAAGATAAACTGGAGCAAGACTAGACTAGACAAGAATGGACACCATCTATCAATCACGGCCAAGCAATGAGTATGGCTTTATACATTAGCTAACTAGGGTTTTCACAATCCTAATTACTAACAAATGCAAGTTTGAGAAATCCAAGTCCAGCACCTGCCTGCTACTACCTGAATGGTCCAAGCCAAAAAGAAAATAAGTATAGCAGACACACTGCAGTAAGATCCATGTGTCCTAAAGAGGTACCCCACTCGACGGTGTGCTGGAAGAGTGCTCATCATGACAAATAGCTCTAAATCCCAAGGATATATATATAATGCCAAGACTAAAGGGGCAACAGGTAACTGGGAAATTCTCAACGATCTAAGTAATCAAGCTAGTTGTTTAGTCCTTAACATTTTCTTGTTGGATTTCGGGTGTGGCATTCCGTAGAATCTATCCTAGACATGAGACATGCAAGACTGGTGAAGACAAGCAAGATTGTGCACTACAACAAGCCACAACAAGACATGACAATATCAAGACAAGAGTGCGCTATGACGAGCCACTATCAAGGAGCAAGACATGTACTGGAATCAAGAGTGCGCCATGACAGACAACTATCATGTAAGCAAAGAAAGACATGTACAAGAGTGCACCACGATGGGTCACTATCTAGTAGACAAAGAAGGCATGGCAATAATTATCATAGCTTGTAAGAAAGAATATATCAAAGACATATCATGGCATGTGGGAAAGAATAATTAAAGCTAAGTACATTTCATAGAAAATGATTGAATATGTGCTAGTGTCAAGTGCATATAGGGTGTACAATCATTCTCTAACTATGCAAGATCATCTAATCATGTTAAGAAATCATTACAATTGAAGAAAATATCAAAAACGGACAAAAACGGGCAGAAACGGACAAAAATAGAATAAAACAACATAAAACGGATTATCTGGCGGATTATTGCGGATTGCCGGCAGATTTTTTGAAGTGTCACAGCAAGTTTTGTGGTGCAAGTTCGGATTTTCCAACGGATTTGTGCGGATTTCCGACGGATTTTCCGAACCGTCACAGAAAGTTGATTTTTGAAAATTCAAAACTTGTTTCGGCCATAAAAACTTCGTTTTAAATCAAAATTCAGATTTTTAAAAGTCAAAATTGCATAGAATTGAATTTTCTACAATATGGAACTATTAGATTTCAAAATTTTAAAGATTTGATAGATCAATATCTCAAAATACTCCAAAATAGAGGTTTTCGGAACACCGAAACGAGTTCCGATTGCCACCAAACTCAAAATTCATGTATACCAGCTTGGTAAGGACCCCATATATGTATATGTGACCAAGATCGATGATGATAACTCTAGTATCACTCTTGATACCAAGTTTTCTACCAAGTCACTATTGGGTTTTAACAGAAAATCAAATCTTGCTTAATTGAATTTTTGGAAACATGCACATATACGAGAATCATCAAAAAACACATTTAACAAAATGAGTTTAGGAAAATTCTAAGCATTTAATACCAAGGAAAATAAAAATGACAATAGATTACTATTGTTCAAGAATTTGGCAAGATGTACTTGCCTAGGTTAAGCTCCAAGCCTAATCTTCTACTCCACCACCAAGAGGGGTACGAAACCACACTCTAGACCTCAAGGCCAAGCTCTTGGCAAGCTCCAAGGGAAGAGAAGGGAAGAAGAAATGAAGAGAGAGTGAAGAGAATGAAAAGAGAGAGGAGAGATAAAATGAAATGGTATATATAGAAGGGGGAATTAATCTTAGTTGTTGGATCATGATCCATGTGAAAATCTAAGTCAATCATGGCCATTCAAACAAAACTAAATATCCATTGGGTAATAGGGTTCATCTACACTATTTACAAAAATATCTAAACACTATTCACAAAAATATCTGAACACTATTCAAGAAAATATTCGAAACACTATTCATGAAAATATCGAAAATCGAAAATATCTAAAGTGTAGAAAACATGTCCGGGCGGTATGCCGTCGGTATACACCGGTATACTGGCGGTATGTCGATCAAGAAAAAAACCTATAGTTTTGGGAAAATTTTAAAGCATTTCGAAAACTAAAAAAATATGAAACACAGTACAAAATACGTATCCGTATATAAATACCAATACTGTGAGACGAGTCTCACAGTAGTCACAACTCCGTCGCTAACTGGGATTTTTTTGAATTTTTTTTGCATAAAACAGAGCATTCCCTGTTCACACAACATCCACCAACATAAATAACACAAATTATCCAACATTCAACATTATCCAATATACAATCCCACACATACACCAACATATATAAAATAGATCATTCCCAAAAATCTACCAACACAAACCAACACAAATAATACACCAATCATTTAAACAGTCAACATTATCCATTATTTCAAATTGTCCACACAAAACACATAAATATTCAATATTTAAACAGTTTTCAAAATATTCGAATACAAACATCAAGGAGGAGGAGGATTTGCCTCATCCGATGGTGCTGGTACTCCCTACTGTGCCCGATGCATGTACACTTCCACAAGGTGTGGCGGTAATCCCTCTAAGACAGGTCTGGAAGTTGGCGAAGCTGCTCTGGCGACATCAGGCCGAGAAGGGTCGTCACAGCAGGAGGCGGTATGATAGGGGCAGCAGGATCTAAAGAGAGATGCCCGACGGAAGAAGGACCGGCAACACCAGTAGACGGACCGGAAGCAAACGGACCGGAAGCAGTAGAAGGACGTAGAAAGTAAGTGGACAACTGCGCCCCCAAGTCCTACACCGCCTCATTCAGATGCGCAAGCTGGGACCTCACATCATCGTCTACCGGGGCCACGGGAGGAGGCGGAAGAGGTGGAAATCTCGGAATCATCGCGTGCAACTGCGTCAGGGAGCCGACTCCGTACAGGTGCCCTTTCTTAAAGCTGTCGATGGTATCTATGAACATGTTGTTGTAGCGAGCGACCGTAGAAGAGGGCATCCCGACTGGCATAATTTTGCCGACATCCTCGGCAGCAGATGGCTGAACCCGACTAAGGGTCTCACGATACGCAACCTATCGAATGAATGTGTTTATACTATAAGTTTACCTAAGTTATAATCTAAATCCTATGTTTCCCAAAGTTATAGTCTGAATCCTAAGTTTACCTAAGTTATAGTCTGAATCCTAAGTTTAGCAATTTATAGTTTGAATACTTATAATTCTAACATAAGTCTCATAAACGTAAGTACTTACATCCGTCTCCTTGGTCCTATCGCGACGAAGCTCCCGTCCTTCTACCTCTTGTGGGTATGCTGGAATACGTCGTGCATGGTGACCAAGGCAGCATCTTTTTCCTCCTTCAATGCCCGTTGGGTCTACATACCAAATATTCATAGAATTTAATTAATTAAGTATATTAATAGTACCAAATTAGATAGTGGAATGAATTCGTGGTATCTTACCAATTCTGCAAGCATCGCTGCGTGGGGCTTTGATCCCCCCCGTATGTAGCCCCGCAACCCGTCGATTCGCTTTCACTTTTTTCGATTTTTGCTTGAAGGCAAGAGCATCCATCTTCTCCAAGAGCTGCTCATAGTAGTCCTGTCGGATCCACTCCTTCTTCGAATGCACCGTTCAAAGGTCATAAATCGTATCCCGGATCTTCTTCCCGACGGTGCCTCTATAGGTCTTGCGGATCGCCTACTTGCGATGGGGGGGCACCAAAAGGTCATCTGACATACAAATTCAATTATCATGATATTAAAAAAATAGTTGATTAAAAAGTAATTAATAATTAGTCACAAGGTATATATATATACCCTCATCTCGTCGAGCCAATGGTACTGCAAGTCTAGGGGCACCTCAGAAAATTTGAGGTAGGAGCCATGGTAGTTACCCCGGATAGTCTGCCGTAGAAGCCTGGTACCATCCGACAAAAAAACCTACAAAGAAGCAACGACTGGATTATTAACTTGAATAAATGAAACAAATTTATTAACTTAAATTTATTTACGCTTCACCCGCGGGCCATAGCTCTCGTCGAAATTTGCCTATCGCAACTCTGGTGGCGTCGGAGGGTCCGCGGCTCCACGTATGTACTCATCAGTAATTGGGTGTAACTACATCTGGGGGTACTTTGGGGCCTACTATGCAGTAACTAGTGGTACCGCTGGCGGAACGGATCCGCTAGCGGATGGAGACTCCCTCGACAAAGGTGTCGATAGCCCCGTGGTAGATCGACGGCAGGATGAGTCTATGCCTGGGGTACTCTCCGGGTCCGGATCGCTAGTGAGGGTCACCTCCCGTGAAGGCTGAAGGCGACTACGACCACCACCACGACTACGCCCACCACTACCACCACCACCATGACCAGCACGACGACGACGAGTGCTAGCCATCATCAGGGCGACGAGTGACGCCGCGAAGAAAAGAACTAGGAGTGCCATCTGAATCAAGAATATACAGAAGTTTAAACTGAATTCACTAAGTTATAAGTGCTTTTATGAGGTCAAAATAAAATCATGTAATTGAAAGTGTTTTTAATATATACTGATATTTAATCTAATCATCGTCATCGTCTTTGTCCTCGTCCTCATCATCATCTTCATCCTCATCGTCGACTTTATCTGTATCCTCATCCTTATCAAGTTCTTCTTCTTCTTCTTCCCCATCCTCAATATTTGGGACATGACGCCTCTTTCTCCCCTGGTTGACAGCTAAGTCTTATGTATCAACCTCTTCCTCCCCTCTATTTTCTTCAATAATATTTTCAACATCCATGGTATCAGACTGTTGTACCAAGTATTGGAACTTTTCGATCGGGTCCTTTTGGGATGCTGGGTCTCCAACATTGAATGTATTTGTAGATTTAATCTTGCATACTGTCCACCAGTCAAATCGATCTCTACGACGCCTAGGGTAGCTTGTATAGTAGATTTGAACAGCCTGACTTGCTATTGCAAACGTGTCAGGCCCTCTATACCTCCTGCGATAATTTATATCGACGAATCTAAATTGTTTATTGATTCTCCAACCGATATTTGGTGTCATATCGAACCACTCACATTTGAACATCACAATATGTATATCATATGGGGCACTATATTATAAATCTACAATATCCCGAAGCACTCCATAATAGTTAAAGTCCGGCTCGTCGTCATAGATGGTGCCTATTATGCAAATACCAGAATCCTTGGTACTGAAGCCGTCATTGACATATTCGACATTTATAGCATTCTGAGTTGCCTAAAACTTGAAGCCATTAACGATATAGCCTGGCCAAGTCCTTGTATACTTCTTCGGTCCCAATGCCAAATAACGAATACTCTCATTTGTGAGTGTTGTTTCAGGCAATAAAACTTATAAACAAATATTGAAAATTTAAACATTTTAGATGCATATATTTAATGGTAGCCGCATAAATTATTATCTCAGTTACTTATGTATTTGCGAAACCAGGACGGAAAGGTACAATCAACCTCTCTTTAAAGTCCTTCATTTGTAATATCGGGTGTTCTCATTTTGAATTCATCTCTAAATACACTGTTAGAGAGAATAAGAATAAGTGTAGTCAGTTACTTCACCAAATTATAGATTATAACAAGTGTAAGTGTAGTAACTTACTTCTCCAAATCTCTTACTTCTTGTATGTCACAATTTAACAAGGCATATCGGTGAGCGGCATCATACTCGTCGTCAGTCAACCACCGTTTCTTACTAGCCCCAATAGGCTTGCCCCTTACATTGAATATACCTCCATCCTCAACGTCTTCATCATTTCTTTGTGGTCTACTTCGATTTGTCTTAACATGAGTATCGAAATAAATGGAGCAGAAGTTTAATACCTCTTCGATAAGATATGCTTCGCATATCGAAGCCTCTATATGAGCCTTGTTGCCAACTTTCTTCTTTAGATGGTGTAGGTATCTAGTGAGACAAATTATCTTGAGAATTAATAATGAAATACAACTTAAATTATATCGATTTTTATATACCTTTCAAATGGGTACATCCATCGATAATGAACAGATACACCGATACGGGCTTCGTATGCTAGATGAATCGGTAGATGCTCCATGCTGTCAAAGAAGCTCGAAGAAAATATTTTCTCTAACTTGTAAATTATTAGGACAATCTTCTCCTCAAGTTCAACCATGTGTTGCACCGTCAAATTAGTTGAACAAATATCCCTGAAGAATGTAGATAGCTCGGCCAACAGAACCCATACAGAAGAAGGCAACAACTCTCCCAAAGCAGTAGTTCAGTAATCTTTCCATAGACACGTGGCAGTCGTGACTCTTCATTCCTATTAGCTTGCATCCATTGAGATCAACGCATCTAGACAAATTCGACACATAGCTGTCGAAAAATCTTTAAGTAGATATCTACTGCAGATTATTAATCTATCTTTCTTGCTCAATATATATTGTGTTACCGGCTTAGTTAATTGTCCACCAGCTCCCCTTTGTATCAAGTTCAGATATGGATGCTTGCATATCTCGACAATATCTTGTCTTGCTTTTGGATTGTCTTTCGTCTTTCCTTTAATATCTATGACGGTATTGAAGATATTATCGAACACATTCTTTTCGATATGCATGACATCAAGATTATGCCTTATAAGATTATCTTTCCAATAAGACAAGTCCCAGAAGATACTCTATTTGGTCTAGTTATGGGTTTGTCCAAACCCCTCGACACGATTGTTCAATGGATCTTCAGTTACGGAGGGCAACTCCTTTACATCTTTCCAAATATCGTATCCCAACAATCTGGGTGGCGGATGAGAAATTTTTTGTTTTCCAGCTCCTAACGCGTCCTTATTCTTTCTCTAAGGATGACTCGCGGGCAGAAATTAACGGTGACAGTCAAAAAAGAAGTTTTCCCTCCATGCTTAAGGCAGAACGCCTTACTATTTCCCATGCATATCGGACAAGACATGGTGCCATGAGTACTCCATCCCGACAGCATACCGTATGCTGAAAAATAATTTATTATCCACATCAGTGAAGCTCTCATCTGAAAGTTCTGTTTCTTGGAAATATCATAGGTCGCGACGCCAATCTCCCACAGCTGTTTCAGCTCATCCACCAACGGCCGTAAATATATATATCGATGTTTTTTGTCAAACTTTTGGGACCCGTTATGGTAGCTGTCAAGAACAAATAAGAAGTCTTCATACACATCCATGATAGCAGATTGTAAAGGGTAAGAATGATCGGCCAGCAGGAGTATTGAGATCCCGGCTCTCCGTCCGAAGGATGTGACAATTCTCTATCGTCCTTTGTGCATTCTTTGTTGTGTCACGTCATGTGTTCAGCTGTATTCAGAGACATATACATCCTCTGCAAGCACTTTATGGATGACACAAATATGGACGTGTATGAAGACATAAATCATGGATGTGTATGAAGACTTCTCCGTCCGAAGGATGTGACAAATGAAAATGTGGATGACACAAATCAAAATGTTTCCACGCCTCTCCATCCGAAGGATGTGACAATTCTCCATCGTCCTTTGTGCGTTCTTTGTTGTGTCACGTCATGTGTTCAGCTGTATTCAGAGACATATACATCCTCTGCAAGCACTTTATGATCGACAAGTAATGCATATACTATTTGCAAAAATAAAAAGTTTTATAACAAACTTAAAAAAGAGTACAAAAGTATAATTTAAATTCTGGGGAAGTACAACTGTAGGAATCTGATCAGAAGACGATCACTTCATCCCTTGGACTATGTGAACTTGAAGACTAGAGCCTCTGGAGATTGTAGCAGCAATTTTGCAAGAGTACTTGATCTCTGTCATCCCTTGATAATGATTGGAAACGCTATTTATAGAGTTCTAGAAATATCTATTTTAGCAGTTATTCTGATGTGCGCGAGGTCGAACTGCGCCACTTTAGATTGCTCCAACCTTATGTTGTGCCAACTTCCATTCAGTTAACAATCGTGTACTAACTGTATATAGACGCGTGGCATTATGTGATTGAGATGCGTATGGTCGTGTACCGAATAGTGGACATGTCTTAAGAGATTAGTGGCATGTGCGCCATGTCATTCTGTTTTAAAATGTAAGTTGTCTCAACTTTATCAGGTTGTGCGAGCTTCAGTCAACGAGTCAAACTACGCCTGATTGGGCTACGCCTAGACATGTGGCAGCTTTTGAATGTATGAGAATAATTGTGCTTAGGTGCAACCTAGGAATTTATTCAGATTGTGCCTAAGCACAGCTGACAGGATATGCAGGACAGCTGTCAATTAAATCCCCTCGAGCAGCACGTTTTGAGGGATTTGAAGAGATTTTCTTCGTTTACTGTGCTATCAACTGTCAGTGCTGTCAGGCAATAATGACAATTAAATGTCAGACGCCACGTAGACTTTGGCGCAATATAGAATGGGCGTAGTCTGATGTCAGCCGCAACCTAATCAGTGGCGCAATTTGATTTCTGGATTTTAAATCAGTAGCGCAACTTGATTACTGGGCACAACTTGATTGCTGAGTAGCAAATACGTGGCACAACTTGATTTTTAGGCTCTACAAGACCCCCTTCAAAGTTTTCGAAAGTTAAGAATACTTCAAAGTTTTGAAATACTTTGAATTATGCAAACTGACTGAGTCAAGTTGCGCCTATCTAGCGCACTCTGTTGTGACAGTTACGATTTTCATGCGCTACTATGGGTGACTGTTAGGATTCTATGTTTAGGCTATAAATAACTCCTGTTTAACCGACTATAATTCTTTACCTTCACTTTTAGTCTTCTGAGAGAATTCCTTGCACTCTTCCAACCCTCTTTTCCAACCATCTCCTCGACGATATGGCCCCCAAGAAGACTGTTGCTGACAAAGGGAAGGGCGTCGCCGCCCCTTCAACTCGTGCTCCGTCGACCCGCGTGCCACAATATGCGCTGCCCTCTTCTCGACGAGAGACAACCAACCCAGCAATGAAAGGTGATTAAGGACGAACAAATTCGACCTATGGATGATGATTTCATCTTTGATTAACTTGCGCCCCTCTTTTTTTAGAGTGTGGCGCATCACAAAATTTACGCCACCCCTTCTTAGGATGTGGTTGCTTTTTGAACATTGTTCGTTCTTACGAACCGTGTTGCACATGCTGTTGCGCAACTTAGTATTTTGTAAAATTTTAAAAATATTGCACAACTAAAAGTTGAGGTGCAACTCAGGATGTGGCGCAACCTGAGATGTTGCGCACCTTAAGTTTCGTGCAACATAGTATGTGGCTCAACTTGGATTGTCGCACAACTCAGAATGTTGTACAACTTAAGTTTCGCGCAACACACTATGTGACGCAACTCAGAATGTCTGTGCAACTCGATAATTTGTACAAGTTGTACACTTTTGTTGCTTCTAATTTTTTGTTCATGTATCTCTTTGCAGTTGACCTTAGGGAGGACCCAAATGCGGAAAGATTTCCTTCAACATTCAATGTCCCGGAGTACAGGAAGAATCTGTCTCATGTCACTTTCTCTCAGTACGACGGTCCTGAAGCACGAAGAACTCTTCTCATAGATCAAGATAACCAAACCCTATTGAAATTAATGAACGGGGAACCCCTTCAAAGACTGGATATTGTGGTCCACAAGAAACCTGCCTTTTTATTCGGGGATGCCATCAAAAAGACTTCCCTACCCAAAACAAGAAAAGAGCAGAGAACTTTCACAAAGGAGGATAAATTCATATACCTAACAGAAATATCAAGGTCTATGGCGTTATCCCAATATGCTTTTGCCAGCTATCCCAGAAGGATGTCATGGGATTTGACTCCTGTTCAGCAAGCGAGAGTCGACAAAATCTGTTATAAATTGGGTCCAAGGAAGAGGGACGTCTTTTATAGTACCTCTAAAAACTATAGTACACATTTAAGAGGATTGAAGCCGAGCTGCATCCCTCCGGAGGATTCCTCCCTGCTCCTTCTAGTCAGAATTCCTATTTTTGCAAATACATTTACAAAAGTTGAAGGAAGATATCCAGACCGCGCTATGCGTATGGCAGGTCTGGTAAACCCAGAGATGAAGCGCTGGAGCAGCTTGTCTATTTGGATTTTGGATCAATTTAAAGACAAGCTCATTGATCTGGGTCTCTACAATGCCATATGCACTACAGTATATGGTATTCGCCTGAACCCTCATATGTTCTTGGATCTAATAGAGAGATATAATAAAAGTACTGGGACTTTCATGACTCCCCATGGATAAATGGGATTTGCTCTTCACGAGATGGAATATATCTCTCGTCTACCAATAGGTGATAATCCATACGAAGAGTATGTGCCCACAAATAATGAATTGGATGCTCTGGCAGAGGAGAATCCTCAGATGATCACAGTTTTCTAAGAATTACTGTGTTACTACAAAATCTGCTCACTCTACTACAAAAGTGCCACTGGGGTACTTGTTACATCACCAAGTGGATGCCATATCTGTTTTTGTGTCATATACGGAAGGACAAGCCGCTGGACAGTCAAGCCTGTGCTCCTCGTTTCTTTGAACCCTTTGATAGGAGTGATATGCAATCTCTGATGGAACAACATGATCATGGAGATGTTACACTGGCTGAGGACTCGGGTCCGTTCAAGGCTGGCAATATTCTCCAAAGTTACCATAGACAGGGTTGCAGACCTATGTCTCAAGAAGTCCAGCTAGCAGATTTTCTATCTTTATGTCTACGACATTTTATAGTTCCGGGAGCCAGTACAGTCGACAGACACCATCGGGGTGTCCTGTTCGCTGCAACGCATCTTGCATTTGGATACAAAATGGATCTCTTATCAGCTACGTCCTGCCGCTCGAATGCAGGACTGCGTTCTTTTGTGGACACTATGCTGCATGATAAGGATGCTCGGTCGGATTTTTCTCGTACTGAAATGCCATATACTTATTTGTTCGGGTGGTTATTGCTACACCATCCCTATTTGATAAACCATGATCTGGGAACTGTTGATAGAGACTTCATCAGACGCTTCTCCAACGCTCACTGGCAATATACTGCTCTTTCAGAGTGCAGGTTTGCCTTAAACCGTGGATCAGGATAGGATTTTTAATGTATTGGGCCTCCTCAGGGGTATGAAACTATGCCTCCATAAATGATGGACTTAGCTGAAGGATCACTCCGTTTAAGCCCAAACATCTTATCATGGCTTAAGACGATCCGTCCCTCTCACCTGGTCTATAGATTCGAAGAAGAATGCTATCTGGAACCATACTTGCCGAGTCGATTTGCACGGCAGTTCGAATATGATCAGCTTTATGTAGGTAATGCTACACTTGCAGACAGGCCAAGGGTTATCTCATTGATGGTGCTAGGGCATGGAGTTATTACAACGCCCGTGGTACAAAAGCTATCTTTTCTATGCCCTACAATACTTTACAAGGCCCACATATGTTATATACATACGCAAACTTCTATACTTCAGCAAACACCTTTGCTGAAAATTTCCATCCTGTGCACAGCTTCGTAACTGAAAAGAGATCCAAACAAGGAAAACATACTCTTCATTCTTTTCGAGATGCAGAAGACAAAGATCTTGCCGATACACCACTGGAGGCATCAATTTTAATGAACTATGCTGATCAAGTTCAAGATCCTTTAGACATATCCATAAAGGTGCAGAAAGAAAAATCCCCTGTTAAGGGTTTGAAGAAGAGAAAGACTAAGGAAACGACGGCACCTCCTCAGCGAGATAATATACCCGATTCTCCAAGGGCTCCGAAGAAGAAGAAAAGAACTTCAATGGTTATCAATAAACCAGTGACCACGAGAACAACTCGTTCTCAATCAAAACAGATGCTCCTTAGTTCTTCATCTGGAGAAAAGGACATCACTCCTTCTTCTATCCCGAAGACGAGGAAAATCATAGAGGGAGAAACTTTTACTTCCTTGATTGATCCGAAGAGTGATCGTACTGGAGCTGCTGAAGAGCTAGACGCATCAATACCCAAAGAAGTCAGAAGGAAATTGATAATTACTGAAGAAGAACCATCTCAAGAAGGTAATATCAAAATTGTGACATATCCTAATATATTAATTTTTATCAAAGATATATAATTTAAATTGATCTTTTATCTTTATATTGGTTACTTCAGCAGATATCCAACCTTCTATTACCATCATGACAGTAAATGTTCCTGCCAATGTACTTACTACGGTGGAGATAAAAATTCAATCTCCAACTCCCATTAGTCCAGAAGCCTTCTCTCTAAAGTAGGATTTGTCTCTGCAAGATACTCCGAAAGCTCAAAAATCTACCCATTTTGAGGAGGTGATGATTGAAGCCTTGGCTGGTTGTGATTTTGATGATAGTACATATGATGATGATTGGAATAACATCACTAAAGAAAAACAAGCTTTAGTGGATGCTCCATCATCACAAGAACTCCCAGCTGATGAAGATCCTTCAACTGCTGAAGATGAGGAGAATGTGGTAAATGATGAGGAACATATCAATCCTCCTGAGATTAATGAACCCACGATCACTGACCAGCCTGAGACGTCTAGGGTGGCAACAGAATTAGTAAGTGAAACTCCAGTAACTTTGCCACCTCAGACTGAGTTAGGAGCAGGGAGTAATCAGGCTACTATGTCTACAGAGACCCTATCGAAGCTTCAACCAGAGACAATGGAACCTCTGGAGACTCCTCGTGATATACCCAGCTCAGGTAGATTTCTAAGCATGATAAATTTTGTTGTAGCACCTCCAGCTTTATAGGTTACTAATATAAATGAGATATGTGATTTGCAGAAGAACCTACAGGAAATATAGCAGGGGAAGGAAGCTCTTCTCATATTAGTGCTTAAGATGAAGTGCCTCCACCTACTAAAGCTATAAAGATTCCAGCGGAAGTAGTAGCCACTCCAGGAGCCGTGGCAACTAATAAATTCGTGGTGGCCTCCTTCACAAGAGTCTTCTTTACATCCATAGAGCCTCTGGTCTATAGAGTGATGGAAAGAGAAGACGTTCCTTTTTAGTACCGTCAGAACTCCCTCTACATTCTTGATCGGAGGCATCCGCAGTCAAGGAGACGAGGCTCAAGCTTTATTTTTGGAAAATATTTTGGATGAGCTGGAGAGCTCGATTAAAGCTTATAAAGAGATAAAAAGAGGAGACATCGAGCAATTAGTAAATATGGAATATGAAACTATGGCTCGAGAAGCAGCAACTAGTAAAGCCAATTTTGAAGCATTTTTACTGACTTTCACTAGACAATCCTCCGAGTTAGACATCCAAATCTTTGATGCAGGTGTTATTGCTGAGAGTCACAAGACTAAGGCTACAGGGGAAGAGAAAAAGGCTGCTGATTTAGAGGCTAAAATTGTTCAGCTTCAAGCAGAACTCCAAACTGTTAAGCAGAGCATAGAACAAGAAAACTAGTTGCACCAAGCTGATGCTACTCAAGTGGAGTCTTTGAAGCATTAGAAGGAAGAACTTGAATGTCTTCAGAATGAAGAACTAACACGTCAGATTGTTGCTCTACAACCTTTTGAGCCTGAATCAGGAAGAGTTGAAGCTAGACAGATAGTGCTAGATTCGCGTGACGAAAGAGTTCAAGTTCTGAAGAAACAAATTACAGAACTTATCACCTATCCTTCAGAGTAAAATAAGCAAATTTTGTTGTCTCTTTCTTTTATTACAATGTACTCCTTTTTGCAAAAAGAAATAAAGACTTTTTATGTGTTTCTATTACTTGTTGCATATCTTGTTATAGATATAAGTAATAGAGTAGAAAATATATTCAGAGGTACTGGACATGATATATTTCTTGATTTAGAAAATAAGAATACTTATTATATCTGCTCAGAGGTAATGTGGATGTGGCAGAATATAAAGTTTTAGTAATACTGTTATTTCAATAGAAAACTTTATTAGAGGTAATACAGACATGACAAGTTGCTAATATAAATAATCGGAATTCAGAGGTGTGGAGGACGTGAATTTATATTTTTAAAACAAGAGACAATAATGCCAAATGAATGATAAGTCAAAGAAAGTGAATGAATGAACAATCACTTCGGTTTTCGAGGGAAAGATACTGAACGAACGAACAGTTGTCTTAATTCTCGAAGAAGAGAATAAATGAAAGAATAATCATCTCGATTCTCGAGGAAGGGAACGAATGAATAAACAGTTGTAAATGAATGAACAGTTGGACTTCTTTCAAAAAGTCGCATCAGTTCTCGAAACTGACTATCTAGTCGTTCTGTCTATAAATAGAGCAAAACTTTCATAGATATCGTCAATTTCTTTTCTTTATGTACGAAATGTCTTCCAAAGATTTGCTCACTCCGAAGATTGAAGGAAAGATCGAGACACCTCCTGCTGAGCCTCCGATGCCTCCTCAGAAAGAAAGAGGTGAAGGCTCAACAGCTCCTACACCAGCCAAGCTAGTGGAGCCTGGGAAGACTGTCGAAGAAAAGGCATTGAGGATGGCTGCTTATGAGTTTCTGGTGCGTTCAGACAACGAGATGTTTGAACTGCTGGCAAACTATGTATTTAATCATGAAGAATCGGGGCCTCCTCCCCGTCCTTAATATTATGTAATTCTATTCTGCTTTTGAATAAAATGAACTTTATTTACAATTTTTCTATGAAATGAAGTACATTTTGCTTTTATACATAATATTTCTTGAGAAATTTGCCATTGATAGGATCATAGCAACTCTGCCATCTGTTAATTGATAGGCTCTATTTGAGAAAACCTTATTTACCACTTAAGGACCTTCCCATTTTGCTTCGAACTTGCCTTTGCTCATATGAGACATAGTCATAGGACGTCTGACTGTAAGAACCAGCTCGCCTTCCTGAAATGTTCGTACTCTGACTTTGCGATTGAAAGCTTTTGAAATCTGGCTTGATAAAGTTTGATATGTTGTTGGGCCAGTAGCCTTTTTTTGTCGAGCGCCTCCAATTCTTGAAGTCGAAGACGATCATTATTTTCTGTAGTAAGTTTATTAGCAATGGCAATTCTCAAGGATGGAATTTGAATTTCCAGTGGTAAGACGGCTTTGCATCTATATACCAGAGAAAAAGGTGTGTAACCTGTGGGATTACAGACTGTAGTACGATAAGCCCATAGACATTCCCCAAGTTTCTCACTCCAATTACGTTTGTTAACATAAACAAACTTTTTAAGGAGTTTGATAATAGTCTTGTTGAATGCGGCTATCCCGTTAGCTGCAGGATTATAGGCCGTAGAAGCAATATTATTGATTCTGTTGTCATCACAGAACCTAATAAACTTCTGTCTGACGAATTATGGCATATTATCATAGATAATTCGATAAGGTATACCAAATCTGTATATCACATGATGTTTGATGAAGTTGATGACACTACTAGTTTTTACTTCAGCCAGAGGTATAGCTTCAGCCCATTTAAAAAAATAATCGGTTATAGCCAAGATGAACCGATGTCCTTTAGATGAAGGAGGATTGATCGGACCAATTATATTCATGCCCCAAGCTTCAAAGGGCCATGAAGCAGCAGTCGATGAAGAAATTCTGATGGTTGGTGATTGAAATCTGCCTGAATCTGACATGCTCAACATTTTCTTACATAGTCAATGGCATCTGATACCATAGAGGGCCAATAATAGCCCATATGTCGAATATGATCCTGTAGGTTAGGACCAGGTTGATGTGCTCCACAAATGCCATCATGATCTTCGCGTAATATCTGCTTTGCCTCATCACCAGCAAGACATCTCAAAAGTAATCAATCAAACATTCTTCGATAGAGAGTTTTAGTAGTATGATTATAATAGAATCGAAGCGATCGGCAACGAATACTGGTGGCTTCCTTAGGATCTTCTGGTAATATATCATATACTGTAAAATTAATGAAAGGTACTCTCCAGTCCTCACTAATGACATTGACTTCAGTTGAATTACTGAATTCAATGTTATGGTTATTTTCAACACAAAATAGTTCTCTATTAGATACAACAACCATTTGCTGTCTATTGACTAGAACTGCCAATACTGCAGCTAGGTTAGCTAAGGCATCAGCTTCTGTATTGCATGCATGACGTATATGTTCGATAAAGAACCCATTAAACAAAGAAGCTATTCTGATTGCTGCTTCATGGTATGGTACCATATCTTGATATCGGACTTCATATATGCCTCTAACCTGATTAACAATCAGTTTAGAATCGCCATATACTTTGAGATATTCAATATCCAGTTGTTTGGCTAATTGAAGTCCACTGAGCTAGGCGTTATATTCTGCTACATTATTGGTGTTGGCCCAATGATTATATTGTGTTTTTGAATATGGCTAATCAGTTAAGTTTAACATAATGATGTCACTAATATTCATATACTCACTATCATGTTGCTACTTAAACTTAGTATTGTCCTAATTGTCCTATATTATATTGCTATGCTTGTATCGTACTGCAACATAATTTGTTGGCCTAACATGCTATCATGTTGTTACTTAAACTTAGCAATGTCCTAATTGTCCTGTATTATATTGCTATGCTTGTATCGTACTGCAACATATTTTGCTGGCCTAACATGTATTTGTAGACATGCAGTAAGCATGATCAAACATGATCAAACAGGACATAGGCAATAAAGAATTAATGATGGAGCGAAGACGGCATCATACAAAAAGATTTCTCCGAACCGCCTAGCGACCTATCCGGGGCCTCGCATCGGGGGTCGAGGGGGCAGCGCCCCCCGTCGGGGGTTCGGGGGCGAAGCCCCCGAAAGGTATTCAGATTTTCAGATCTGCTTATCTTTTGGACGACTGCTGTCAAGGAAAAAGACGTCTTCAGGGCTGCTCAAATATCAGAAGAAAGGCATCATCAAAGGGCTCTTGGTTTTCCTACTTGTTCCAAGTCTGTAATCTTCAATTTATTGAGTCTAGGAGAATGTGTACGTTGAGTCGCACTGAGTCATCTCAACCCCTAGACATATCTCTCCAAAGCTCTACCATACAACAGACCAATTCCTGAACCAAGCCCAAGCTCCACAAAGTCCAAAAGCCCAATGGACCAATTCTATCTTCTGGAGACAGAGTTCGGGCCGAACTCTGCCTCCACACAGAGTTCGGGCCGAACTCTGTCCCCTAATTTCCAGCACCCTAATTTTTAGGGCCTGCTTGCTACAAGCTGTCCAACGGCCAAAAATTTGAATTATCCATACCGAATTATGGCCGAATTCTGCTTGTCCCGAACCCTATAAATAGGCCTTGGTTTCTCTCATTTGAAACCATCCACTCTTCTCTTCTTCTTCTCTTACATAGCCTATATAGTCAAGAGCCTTACTCTTCCAATCTACTAGCCACAAAACTTCCTAAGCCCCAAGGTGCTCAAGTGCGATTCAGCTAGAAGTTTTTGTGCAAGAGTTGAAAAGAAGAAGTCGCTTGGAAAATTCCAAACAATCGCCACTGCGATCCTCTGTAAGAAGTTGACGTGCTCTTCTGAAGAAAAGACACGGGTTGTAAACTACTATTTCATAAATAGTAGATTTAATCCTGAGCTAGAGTTCTCAGGCCTGGACTAGTCCTCCACGAGGGAAACCAGGTTAAAACTGCTGTGTTTGCGTATGCTCTTCTTGATCTTTATTTACTTCCGCATTTCTCTCTGATTTATTTACTATCTTGATAGTTGTTTGTGGAGGTGATATAGAGTTAACTTTTTATTTGGTGATTATCGACACAAACTCTATTTACCCCCCTCTAGAGTTGCCTACACGTTATTTCAATTGGAGCACGACTCATCCAAAGAATAAGCTCTCTGAATAGCTAATCCATTTGGTGAAATAAGAACAATTCCTACTCCAGCAACAAGAGTGCCTCCAGGTCCAATTCTAGATGCTCCGTCAAAGAACAACCGCCAAGTAGGAAATTCTTTAGAGATCATATTTGATTCCAATGTTTCGTCTGGAATCTCGTCATAGAGTTTAGATGTTTCCGGGACAGGATAAGCTGCTAAGAAATCAGCTAGTGCTTGGCCCTTCACAGACTTTTAGGAAACATACACCACATCATATTGTGCTAATAATATGGCCTATGTAGCAAGCCTGGAATTGAGTGTACTTGGCTTCTTCATTAAGACCCGAAGAGGATTGACTCGGGATATAACATGAATAGTTTGGCCTATGATGTAATGTCTTGTCTTTTGAACGGCAAACATTAAGGCTAAACATTCTTTCTCCACCAGACTATAACGATGTTCAGCTCCAATCATCATTCGACTAAGGTAGTAGATGGCTTGTTCATGGCCTTCCTTGTTCTTCTGAGCCAGTAAGGCCCCCAATAAATGGTCTATTGCCCGAACATACATCAAGAAAGGTATTCCTGAGATTGGTGGTACAAGAACTAGTAGACTCATTAAATACCGCTTTATGTCATCAAATGCTCATTGACATTCTTCCGTCCAAACGAAAGATACACATTTCTTCATTAACTGAGTAAATCGTCTGCAACGTCCAGATAAGATTGAAATAAACTGCCTGATATATGCAAGTCGATCTTGGAATCCTCGTAGCTCTTTTAGGTTGCGTGGAGGATGCATCTCTTGAATGGCTCTGATCTTCTCGGGATCAACGTGTATACCCTTAGAGATAATGACGAATCCGAGAAATTTGACACTAAAGACACTGAAGAAAGACTTGGTGGGGTTCATTTTGAGTTGATGCTAGCACATTAGATTGAAAACAGTTCTTAAATATTGAATGTGATCTTCCTTTAGACGACTTTTGACAGCAATATCGTCAACATAGCATTCGACAGTCTTTCGCAAATGATCTCGAAAGATAGTACTTATAGCCCGCTGGTAAGTTACAACTGCATTCTTAAGACCGAACGGCATGACTGTATAACAGTATACTCCACGAGGAGTACGAAATGAAGTGTGTTTTTCATCTTCAAGATTCATCCGAATTTAATTATAACCAGAAAACCCATCCATGAAAGAGATTCGTTCGAATTCACAAGTATTGTCGATCATCACATCAGTAATTGGGAGAGGGAATTCGTCTTTAGGGCAAGCATCATTGAAATCCTAAAAGTCAATACAAACCTGAACCTTTTTGGTTTTCTTCAAAACTGGTACAACATTGGCTACCCAGTCTGGATGTTGTTCTTCTCTGATAAAACCATAAGCTATAAGCTTTTTGACTTCATCATCAATTGCATCCATCATTTCAGGCTTGAATCACCGTTTCTGTTGTTTAATTGGCTTGGCATTTGGCAACATATTAAGTTTATGAGTTGCAACTTGAGGATCTAATCCCGGCATATCTTCGTAACTCCAGACGAAGACATCAATATATTCCCGAATAAGGTGAATTAGTTCTTATTTATCATCCTCTGGGAGATTTTTGCTAATAAAGATTGGTCATGATACGCCCTTCTTTCTAACATCGATTTGGACTAGTTGATCCTCAGTAGGTGTCTCTCGTTGTTCAAAATGAAGTTCCCACTGAATGTCCATCCTTTGTGCCCAAGGGTCTACTTCAGAAGCTACTTCAATGTCATCTTCATCATCTTACAAGAATTCAGCAAACACCATGTTAGAAGATACTATCACCCGATGAACATGACTAATGCTGGTATCATAATACCATGAGATAGAATCATAAGAGTTAGATCGTTCTTCTTCATCAGATTTAGAAGGTTCTGGAGTTGGAAGTGGTAAAGTATAACCTAATTCCCGCTTTGTTTTACTGTAGTATTGTTGTGATTTTTCGTTTGGAAGAGAAATACGAATAGGAGTTCGCCTTCCTTTACCGCTATTGAGGCCTGTTCTGAAATCATAGCCCATTTTACGGATGATTACTTTGGATTGTGGACTATAGCGACGTAATTGTAGTCTTCCTGTATCATCTCTTTGATCATTATAGAGCATAAATTTTTGTTCCACTCTTTTATTAAAAAGTATAGGCCTTTCATCTTTCTTTCGAGACGGTACAAAGAAGTACGATTCTTGTATTGAATCTAATGATACTACATTTCGTAGAGATGATACGACTCCTAATGTAAGTGGTTTAAAGCCATCTATCATATCCAAATAATATTGAGTATAGTAAGAGACATCAGTATACTGCAAAGGAGATGCTTTATTGATTTTTACACCATCATTTATAACAGGACCTTTAGCCTTAGCAAGCTTAGTCAGATTGATAACTAGAGGGGGAGAAGAAGAGCGAGAAGGAGGAGGAAGCTTTTTACGATGAAGGTTGATTACAAGCGGATCAGAAGAGGTGAGCTCTCTTTGTTCCTGTCTACTACAGGAGGCTGCTTCTCGTGGGAAGGAACATAAATAGTCAGTGGTTTTGAAGACTGAGAACAAAAAATACGCCATTTGACAGGGATCACCAGAGTATCATTTGGTACACCTTTCTATTCTTCATCTGTGTCCATTGCTAGTACCACCTTCATGAATTCCTCTTTGTACATGCGAGAATCATTACAGCATGCTTCAACTCCTTTGAAAAGATTCAGATCTGTAACCTCTTTTTGGACTTCTCCATTACCATCCACATATTTGAAACATTGGTGGAGAGTAGAGGGTAGAATATTGTGTTCGTGGAGGAATAGCCTTCCTAACAAAGCATGTATGAGCCATGATTGTCAATTACATAAAAAGTTACCTTTGTACGAAGATTGATAATTTGAAGTTTCAGGCGTATCTTCCCCAAAGGTTTACTTCTTCCTTGATTGAACCCCAAGATGGTAGTGATAGTTGTAGAAAGATTATGTACTGGGATCTTCAAAGCATCTAGCAAAGACTTCGGCATAATGCTAAGAGCAGACCCTGGGTCAATCAGAAAACGATCAACTTTCATGGTGTCCACATACCCCGTGAAATAGAGAGGACGATCATGACGATTGTCTTCTAACAACATGTCATCTTATGTAAACGTAATATTGGGCATTAATTCAAATACACTATGACAATGTGCACAGCTGACTGGCTCCTTTTCAGGCTTCTTGAGAAGAGTAAGACAAGCATCAGCCTGCATCAAAGCTTCACTTAACGTATCTCGAGTTTCTTTTGAGAGACGTAAGAGTTCAAAAATTGACAATCTTGCTGGAGTTTTGGCTAATTGAGCCAACATGTCAAAATTGTATGGCTTCTCAAGTTCGAGAGATGAGGACTTTTTCAACACTTTGTCGAAACGGACTGGTTGTTTTTCCTTATCCGCTGATGTCGGTTTAGGAGGAGTTGGTTCCACTACCGACAAGAATATAGATGGTATATTCTCAGCAGGAGAAGATGATGCAGGAGGAGCATCAGGAGATGAGGTAGAATTCTCTTGAATTTTGGGATATCCGAAGAAAAGGTTTTCCAGATCTAGTACCAATTAGAATTTCTTCTTCTGTTACTGGTTCAAAGGATACCATGTTGCAGCTCTTGGATTTAGTTTTAAAGTGCTTCTTTTGGCAGAGAAAGGCACTTCGAAATCTGCTACCAGATCTGGATGAATCCATATGATCTCTCCTTTATCAGTGGATAGTGGAATAAGACCCTCATTTCGAGGAGGTGGAAGATTCACGATCTCAAGAGTAGCCCTCTGGATAGGGATAATACAATCTTGCACAAGTTATGGTGGAAAGTCACCAAACTGTACAAAAACAACATTAGCTGTCACTGTCTTTTCATCCTGCTGAAGAGTAATCGCTCCAGAGTTGACCATCTCTTTGATTTTGCCTTTGAGCACATAACATGCTCTGGTTGGAAGCCCTATAAATCTGTGGTAAACACAATATTTAGGGTGGTCAGTTTTACCTACTTCATCTTGTCATTTTGCCTCTGGCAGTTGAAGCTTATTACTTTTAATTAAGCTATCAAAAATGCTCAAAGTATTATCTTCATCAAAAGAATACTCTTTTTTTGGACGAGGTATTTTCTGTGGTGGTGCTGATGGAGTGGATGCTGTCTGAGCAACATTAACAGCCAATGACTTCTTGCCTTTGAGATTGATGGCCAATGTTTCTTTACCCTTGCGGTTATTCTGACGATTATTACCACCGGATGTAGAATGTTCATCTTGGTTAGGATGAGTCATTTGAACTCCTAACTGCTTGAATTTTTTAGTACTGACCTCTGCCGCCTTGGCATTCACAATAAAAGAAGGCCAATCTTAAAATTGTGTAGATCTTGTCCACATGTTGATAATAGGCAACAAGTTTGATTTGCAGGTGTCTATTGTAATAGCAGATGGAGTTCCGAAAGGCATTTTAAGTGCCTCTCGGCAGAATCTTTCAATGAAACTCTCTGTGGATTTATTGTGTCTTTATTTGATCTTAATGTGGGCAGACATCGTCATGTCGTTGAATCCTTCATAAAATTGTTCCAGGAACATTTGCGTGAAACCAACAAAAGAAGTTATCAGCCATCTGGCAAACTACGATACTAGTCGTATGCTGTGCCGGCTAAACAACCGACGAAGACTCTGGTATGGCGAGCATCATTTGGCTATAATTGGTCAGTCATCACTTCAAAGTGATTGATGTACTGACCTAGAGAAGTGCTGCCATCAAACAGCATAATGGTTGGAAGCTTATATTTAGGAGGTAATGGAACCTCCTTCCATTCTGTAGGATAAGGTTGTTTTATGCCAAGTCTTTGTAGACCATCCTTCCGCTTGAAGGCCTTAAACTGAGTGTGTAAGAGTTCCACAGCCTCATTAGCATCTCCTGAGGTTTAGGAATTGGTAGGCTGGTTAGAATTGTTGGGAAGAGGAACAGCGTGGTAGTTACCACCCCTAGCACCAGACTGACTGGGATCAGCTTGAATTGGTACAGAAGCAACCTGAGGAGGCGGCCCCATACTAACATTAACAGGTACAGAAGATGCTATAAGCTCAGGATTTGTAGCAGGATTTATAATCGGTAGTACTGTATGTTGAGCCACGATTATAGTGTACATACTTACGACCATTTCAGCCATGGTCTTCAGTTTGTCCTCTAGTGCAACGATTCGTTATTCTTGATTGGCTGAACTAGAAGTGTCTTGATCTTCTGTAATGGCATATGCCGTCACTTCTTTTTCTACTATTGACGAGATAGTTTGTTCAAAACTTTCACTATATGCATCAAACTCAGACAAAGAGTCGTCCCTTAGATGAGCAATGGGGAGATCTTCTTGATTAAAAATACCTTGATTCAAATTTTGATTTCTTGATCTGGTGTATTGAAAGACCCCTTCACTGGATGTATGAATTCGATCTAAATATTACTGACCGGGATTACGGGACGTATTACATCTTGGACGTTTCCCACCCTAGTACCTTGGGAAGTCATATTGACAGAAGCATACAACGGCTCGTCTTCATCTTCCATTATAGGTTCAAGAGTGAAAATATAGTTCAGACGATCGAAGACAGATCATTTAGCTGATTGGTAACAGTACTTGATGACCACTTCATGAAGGCAGTGGCGATCTGAAGAGTGATTTAGAGGTGAAGGTGACATCCCCGTGATCTCCCGTCTTTGTGTAAGATGTTCCCGGAGATCAGTTACCACTACAGGACGAGAAGAAGTCGGAGGAACATATTCCTTAATGATGTTAGGAACATGCCTTCTATTCTTCAGATATTTAGTTTCCTGAGTGTACAAAGAGGTACTTCATTCACAAGCATAAGTGATTAGATGTTTCTTTTCAAACTTTTGTTTCTGGTACAGATTGGCCTTTGGCATAGGATTCCTGCATTTCATCGAAGTTGATATTGATTGACGTCTATTGAGATAAGCGCGTAAATCAGAGAATTCTGCTCCAGGTGTCTCTGTTTGTGATACCATCATTTTTTTTGTTTGGATCTTGAAATTTGCAAGGTTGGAAAATCTTGACCAGACCCCATAGGGGTAAGCAAGATACCTATTTGATCAGTATTCCTTCCCATAGCAGAGATATGAAGACCTCTGTTTAAAGGAACGAAATCTGATATATCTTCCTCTTAGTCATAGACTAGGGAAGTTTGAGAAAAGACCAAGGGTGCTTTCCTTTATTTTGTAGAGGGTTAGCTAAGAAGCGTTTCCCTCTATTTTGTTGTGGGACCAACATAGGCACAGGTTGCGCTAGTTGAGGAAGTGTAACAGGGCCTTTTCCTTTGTTCTGTCTAGTTTTGGCTCTAGAACATTGTTTCTCCAAGTTTAGAACTGGAGAATAGGAGGAAGGAATAGCCAAAAGACTAGATCCCTTAGGTTGCGCCAGAGCAGCAGACTGCACCTGAACAACTTATTGCTTGGGTTGTGCTACAGCAATATGGGCTACGGTTGCACCCTAGCAATATAGGGTATGGTTGCGCCTTGGCTGCAACATGAGTAGACTGTGCCTTAGCAACAGCATGAACAGACTGCACCTTGGCAGCGAAGAGAGTAGTGGACTGCGCTTTTGCAGTAGGAAATTTGGGTTACGCGCGGGCAACAGGAACAGGAAGAGTGGGCTACGCACAGGTAGTAGAAGCAGACTGAGCCTGAGCGACAGAGGCAGATTGCACCTTGGCAACAGAAGTAACTGTAGAAGAGTTAGGAGTCCACACAGTTTTGTTCTTGGTGATAGCCACAGTGCACTTGTTGCTCTACTTGTTGATCATATCTTCATAGGCTGTCTGGTTGATTTGAACAACCAGAGTCTTCTGCGTCTTGCCGATCGACGCAGCATCACATTGAGTTGTCACCTTCTCATCGGAGGAGAAAGTCGTCCCCAGCAGAGTCATCATTTTGTTTGCGAAAACAAAATTTTTTATAACAAACTAAGAAAAGAGTACAAAAGTACAATTTGAATTCTAGGAAAGTACAACTGTAGGAATCTGATCAGAAGATGATCACTTTATCCCTTGGACTATGTGAACTTGAAGACTAGAGCCTCTGGAGATTGTAGCAGAAATTTTACAAGAGTACTTGATCTTTGTCATCCCTTGATAATGATCGAAAACTCTATTTATAGAGTTCTGGAAATAACTATTTTAGCAGTTATTCTGATGTGCGCGAGGTTGAACTATGCCACTTTAGATTGCGCCAACCTTATGTTGCGCCAACTTCCATTCAGTTAACAATCGTGTACTAACTATATTTAGACGTATGGCATCATGTGATTGAGATGTGCATGGTCGTGTACAGAATAGTGGACACATTTTGAGAGATTAGTGGCATGTGGGCTACGTCATCCTACTTTAGAATGTAAGTTGTCTCAACTTTATCAGGTTGCGCGAGCTTCAGTCAACGAGTCAAACTGCGCTTGATTGGGCTGCGGCTAGACATGTGGCAGCTTTTGAATATATAAGAATAATTTATCCAGATTGCTCTTAGGCGCAACCTAGGAATTTATTCAGATTGCGCCTAAGCGCAACTCACAGGATGTGCAGGATAGCTGTCAATTAAATCTCCTCGAGCGGCACATTTTGAGGGATTCAAATTTTTTTCTTTGTTTACTGTGCTGTCAACTGTCAGTACTGTCAGGCATTGATGATAATTAAATGTTAGACACCACGTAGACATTGGCACAATATAGATTGGGTGCAGTCTGATGTCAGGCGCAACCTAATCAGTGGCACAATTTGATTTCTGGAATTTAAATCAGTGGCACAACTTGATTACTGGGGCCCAACTTGATTGCGGAGTAGCAAATACATGGCATAACTTGATTTTTAGGCTCTACATATACTGGTAAGGACGTCGTTTTCTAGTTGATTTTCTTTTTTCCTTTACTGGCTTGTAACGATCCGTATTACAGAAGCTACAACTTTCTATGTCCTCCTTCTTTTTGTAGTACAACATGCATCCGTTGCGACAACAATCTATCTTTTCGTACCCCGGTCCCAGTTGTCGGACCATCATCTTTGACTTGTAGAAGTTGTTTGGGAGCTCTTTTGATTCCTTCGGTAAGATCTCCGTCGCTAGTTGTGTAATCTGATCATAGCAAACTTGTAGCAAGTTAAAATCGGACTTTATGTTCAACAACCGCATCGTCACTGACAGTACGGAATGAGTCTCACAATCAGGATGTAGTTGAGTATCTGCATCCTGAAACAAATCATAGAACTCCTTCGTCTCGGGATTAGGATCCTCCGGATCAAAATTAAGCCCTGTCGCAGTGTACACCATATCTTTGCATGATTCTACAGGTCTGCATAATCAACAGAGCATCCGTCGTCCATGACAAAATTTGTTGCAGCATTTTCATCAAAAGCATAAGTAGCAGCATTCACAACCTGTTTTTCTGTATATTGTTCATCTTACGATGACCATAGGCAGTAATCACGTACGAAACCCTTACAGGTCAAATGATCTCTCACAGTCACCCCGTCTTCGTAAAGTCTATTGTGACAATTACCACATGGACACTTGATTTTGTTTCCGTCTATGTACTGAGCTTTGCTCATGGCATACTTAAGAAATACTTTCAAGCCTGCCTAAAAATCGTCACTCACACCTATTCTGCTCTCGTGTTGTCATTTGTACATCCATGTATGATCAAAGAAGTAACGATCCATCGCAGATTGGATGTAAAAATCTATATTGTAAGACAAACATAATTACTATATAATCATGTACTCACAAATAACCGAAAGTAACTGAGAATGGGGTTGTCATGCCCCTGAACCAGAATACTGGAGAGCGGGGGCGGACACAGCCAGCTACATATATTGAAGTGCAACCCACCTCGCTATATGGTCACGGCTGTCTAGATACATGAGGGTTTAACTACAAGCCATCAGTCTCTTATGGTCATGAACAAGCCTATTGTCTCAATCTCAAGCAAGTAATAGCAGTTACAAGATGTCACAGCACCAAATATACAATAGTAAGGCGTCCCATACATTACATATTTGGATGATCATGTAGCTAGTCATACAAAATGTGAAGACTAGAAAGAGTTTCAGTCATACATGATCAACCTTAGGATTTGTCAATCATGCTACAGCCCGTCGGCAGACAGTAAGTAATGTGCAATCGAGCTAACACATGCTCGTCGGCTAAACGTCTCAAAAGAATACTTTTACAATAGAGTGGGAGAGCCAAAAATAAAACTCACTCGTTGCCAGGGTTACGCCTGGTGGTCACCATCTGGCTGGAAGGTAGGGAGATCCTCTGGAGCTGCTCCAGTATCTGGCCATGCAAATCCAGCTGGGTCAGATCCTAGAAAGAGCAAGTGCCACAAGGGAGGCTTGACTTAAGAACTAAAACCAACATATCAGAACATAAAATAAGAAAGATAATAATAAGACATAAAATCTAAATAGGGCAATAAATATCAAGAAGATGAGAAATTATTTCGATCGGTTATTGATAAGGTAAGCATAAGCAATCATGTTACCGAAGTAACCAGGTACTGGGACAAGACAAGACTTAGACTGGTTAGACTCCATCCAACATTTACGGCCAAGCAATAAGTACGGCTTGATACTTTAACTAACTAGGATTATCACAGGCCTAGTTACTAGCAAGATGCAATGAGATGTTCCAACAGCCACAAGTCCTGCAGACCATCCAGGTTATCCAGATGTAATTAGGGGTTGAATTCATGTGGGTACATTGTCCAAGAAACACATGTACCCTTAAGTAGCTTGAATGGTGTAACACATGACAGTGTGCTGGAAATGTGCCCTACTCGACGACAGGCTACAAATCCCATGGTAGGGCGCACAGATAACGGGATTGCCTGTAGCTGGGAAATCTCTTCATGACTACAGGATTATTCTAGTTATTAGCCTTAGCCAGTTTCAGTAGGTACCCCTGACCGTAGTACTTAGGGGTCCCTGTCCTACACATGATGCATGACAATACTGGTTCATTTGTATAAACACAATAGCCCATGGTGTCTAGGCCATTCATTCTTGTCATGTCATACTAGCCGTCGCAACAGTATATTGAGGTATATCATGTTAGGTTACTTATCAAGAGTGTGCCACGATAGGCCACTATCATGTCATGTTACTTGTCAAGAGTGCACCACGACGGGTCACTATCGTGTTCATGGAACATGTACAAAATTAACATGGTATAAGCATTTCCATCAAGGACCCAAGTTACACAGAGGGTCATGAGACATAAGCATAAAAGTAACAACCAAAATAGTAAAAGGGTGCATAGGCTGTGGGAAGAGCCATGCGGCAAGGGGGATTAAGGGCCATGCGGCAAGGCTGCCAAGAGCCATGCAGCAAGAGGGGACAGGGGCCATGCGGGAAGAGGGAACAGGCTTATGCGACTTGGGGAAAACATGCTTATGCGGCAAGGCTAGAGGTAGCCATGCGGCAAGAGGGAACATGCTTATGCGGTCAAGGGGGAACAGGCTTATGCGGCAAGGGGGAACAGGCTCATGCGGCAAGGGAGAACAGGCTCATGCGGCAAGGGGGAATAGGCTCATACGGCAAGGCTAGAGGTAGCCATATGGCAAGAGGGAACAGGCTTATGCGACAAGGGGGAATAGGCTCATGCGGCAAGGCTAGAGGTAGCCATGCGGTAAGAGGGAACATGCTTATGTGGCAAGGGGGAACAGGGCCATGCGGTAAGACTGCCAAGAGCCATACGGCAAGGGGCCTATACGGCCAGTGTCAGACGGGAAGCACTGTTCTTCTTCTCTAACTTTTTTGAAAAGAACCTGGGAAGTTGGGGTTTCCCAGACTTCCCAACCTTAAATCCAAGCCCCAAATCTGGACTTCCATAGGTCAAAATCAGGTAAAATGAAATTCTCTACAACATGGAACCATCAAAACTTAAAAATAATAAAGTTTGATAGATCAAAACCTAAAAAAAATCTGAAAATACAACAAGCTTAGATCTACATAAAATAAACCATGGAAATTAAAAATGCTGAGTACTAAAATGTCTTAGAATCTCGTGAGGAAGACAATGGAACAATAAAAATTGAGTTCCTCCATGAAGCAAGTTGCATATGCCTAAGCCTATTTGGTAGTGTAACGCCCCAGAACCAGAATACTGGAGAGCGGGGGCGAACATAGCCAGCTACGTATATTAAAGTGCAACCCACCTCGCTATACGGTCACCGTTGTCTAGATACATGAGGGTTTAACTACAAGCCATCAGTCTCTTAAGGTCATGGACAAGCCTATAGTCTCAATCTCGAGCAAGTAATAACAGTTACAAGATGTCAGAGCACCAAATATACAATAGTAAGACGTCCCATACATTACATATTTGGATGATCATGAAGCTAGTCGTACAAAATGTCAAGACTAGCAAGAGTTTCAGTCATACATGATCAACCCTAGGATTTGTCAGTCATGTTACAGCCCGTAGGTAGACAGTAAATAAAGGTGCAATACGAGCTAACACGTGCTCGTCGGCTAAACGCCATAAAAGAATATTTATACAATAAAGTGGGAGAACAAAAGAACCCACTCGTTACCGGGGTTACGCCTGGTGGTCACCATCTGGCTGAAAGATAGGTAGATCCTCGGGAGCTGCTCCGATATCTGGTCATACAAAACCAGCTGGGTCAGACCCCAGAAAGAGCAAGAGCCACAAAGGAGGCTTCACTTAGGAACTAAAACTAGCATATAATAAATAGATATTAAAGATAATTGTATGTATAAAGAAAACTGATAGTAACAGAGCCAACAACAGTGAGTTGAGTACGAGGAAACCATTTAGGTAGCCAGGTTGAAACCCTTAAACCAAACAAGGACCGGGGTTGTAACCCTTCACCTGAATAGAAATCCGTCTCAAATTCTGGTTGGTAAGGTTAAACATGACGAGCATAACATAGGGTACAATAAGACAATAAATGAAGAGAGGACACAGAACTGCTCCGGATCCAGGTTACAACCCTTAAACCAAACAAGGGCCGGGGTTGTAATCCTTCACATGAACAGAACTTGGCCCCTGATCATTATTGCTAAGGTAAGCATAATTAATCATCTCATTTGAGTAACAAGGTATCGAGACAGGACAAGACTTAGACTCTATCCAACATTCACGGCCAAGCAAATAAGTACGGCTTGATACTTTAACTAGCTAGGGTTATCACAGGCCTAGTTACTAGCAAGATGCAATGAGATTATTCGAACAGCCACAAGCCCTGCAGACCATCCAGGCTATCCGGACGCAATTTAGGAGTTGAATTTATGTGGATATATTGTCCAAGAACACATGTACCCTTAAGTATCTTGAAGGATGCAATACATGACTATGTGCTGGAAATGTGCCCCACTGACGGCAGACTACAGATCCCATGATGGGGCACCCAGATTACGTGATTGTTAGTAGCTAGGAAATCTTTTTATGACTACTGGATTATTCAAGTTATTAGCCTTAGTCAATTTTAGTAGGTGCCCCCTGACCGTGGTACTCAGGGGTCCCTGCCCTAGAGATGATGCAAGACAATACTGGTTCATTTGTACAAACACAATCGTCCACGGTGTCCAAGTCAATCATTTTTCTCAAGTCATTCTTGTCATGTCATGCTAGCCGTCGCAACAGCCTTCAATAGTTCCCATCATACTTGCTTGTCAAGTCACGTCATGTTAACTTCATACCATGTCGTGTATAATTATCATTTCAAACATATTAAATAAATTTGTGATTATCAAGCTATGACAAAAAAACGTAAGAATATAAAAGGGCGAAGGTGTACGCCATAGGGACTCAAGTCTCTACGCGCGTACTACTACGCCAGGCCAAGGGGCCTAAAGCGTAAAAGTGGATATACGCATAGCAAGAGCAAGGTGAGATAGCTCTACGCGAGCAAGGACGCATACGGGTAGGGTTTTACGCGAGCCAGGGCTTTACGCTAGCAAGCCGCAGGCAAGCGAGGCTCTACGCGAGTGAAACTCTACGCGAGTGAAACATTCGAGCAAGAATTTACGTACGCGAGAGCCTGCTCAAGCCAGGGTTTTACGCAAGAACGATTTTATGCGAGCGGGAGGGCCCCGAGCATAAATTTGAATGAACTCAGCGTAGAACGGAGTACGCTGGCACGCAAATGCGTGTGCGTAAAAGGCTGAAATAACACGTTGACACGTAAAACGTGGGCGTAAAGGCTAAACACTACGCTAACACGTTAGAACGTGTGCGTAAAACTTCATCTTCTTCCCATGGCCAAGACAAACAGGCGTAAAAGCTCACGAACTCGAGCAAGCCCCTTCTCGGTCAAGTCTCGATGAAATCCAACCATTTCAGAGCCAAACTTGCGTAAAATCGAAATCCCTACTACATGAAACTCTATATTTCGGAAACAAACAAGTTTAGAAGATCAAAACCATGAAGATTAAAAATGCTAAAACCTAGATCTACATGAAATGAGCCATGTAATTCGAAAATGCTAAATACTAAAGTGACTTAGAATCTCATGAGAAAGACAATGGAACAACAAAATCTGAGTTCCTCCATGAAACAAGATGCACTTGCCTAAACCTCTTTCTAGTCGGTAGAGAGAGTTAATGGAGGAAGGAGAAGAGAAAATGAAGAAGTGAATGAAGAGAGAGAATAGGTTGTTGGGTTATAAATGATGATGGGGGTAGTAGGTAGGGGTTTTGTTTTGGTTCATGATGAACCCAAAGTAAACCAAACCAAACTGAGATAAACCAAACCAATGAAATACTAAAATAAACCATGTAATGAGACATGAATACAAGTCAAAATATGCACACGTATACCAAAATACGTAATACGGACTATGGTCGTTATAACTCTACCCACCTTAAAAGAATTCCGTCCTCAAAATTTAATCAAGAGTCTAGAGGACAAGGACAAGATATATTAATTACAGGCAAGCTATACCAAGCAGTCCACCATGCAATCATTCATTCAAGCAAGGAATTGAGAGCATAAGGCATAAGAAAGATATTATACCTTACGAGTCAAACAGGTCGGGATATCGCGATCGGATATCATCCTCACGCTCCCATGTTGACTCACCCAAAGAGTGACGACCCTAAGCAACACGGACTAACTTGATAGTCTTGTTCTTGAGTATCTTCTCTCTCCGGTCCAATATAGACACGGGTCTCTCCTCACACAAAAGGTTGGTACCAACAACCAATTCCGAATGATCCAGGATATGACACGGGTCCGGGATATACCGTCGTAGTTGGGCTACGTAAAAGACATCATGTACCTCACTTAGCAACGACGAAAGAGCAAGACGATAGGATACATCACCTACTCGCTCCAGAATATCAAATGGCCCTATATACCTAGGACTAAGCTTTCTCCGTACACCGAAACGAATGACGCCACGGTTAGGCAAAATCCTCAGGAATACATGGTCGCCGACAGAAAACTCAAGGGGACGCCGATGAGAATCGGCCCAATGACACTGGCGATCTTGGGCAACTCGAAGATGATCTCTGACTTTTTTGACCACCTCAATGGTCTGAGCAATTATTTTCGGACCAAGCATCTGCCTCTCACCAACATCATCCTATGATAGCGGGGATCTGCACTTCCAACCATAAAGTACCTCGAACGGTGCCATCTGGAAACTGACCGAGAAACTGTTGTTGTACGAGATCTCAATATATCTTCCAAGGTTCGTATGGTATGCTCCGACTGACCATCTGTCTGCGGATGATAAGCTGAGCTAAACTGGAGGTGAGTTCCCAAACTCTCTTGTAGACTGTGCCAAAAGTGCAACGTAAACCTTGAATCTCTGTCCAAGGTGATACTAACTGGTACTCCATGCAACCTGACTTCTGCCTGAGATACATCTCTTCTAGCTGAGCCATTGACTGACCAACTCTGAATGGGAAAAAGTGAGCCACCTTCGTGAGCCTGTCTATAATTACCCAAATAGCATCTCTAGCGGCCAGGGACCTAGGTAATCCTGTCATGAAATCCATGGTTATATGCTTCCACTTCTATTCCAGAATTGGCAAGGGCTGAAGAAGTCCAGCTGGCCTCTGATGTTCAGCTTTAACTTGTTGGCAAACCAAACACCGAGAGACAAATCGGGCTATCTCCCTCTTCATGCCATTCCACCAAAAGTGCTGACGGATATCATGGTACATCTTCGTACCGCCGGAATAAATCAAATATTGAGAACTGTGATCTTCTGCCATGATCTTCTGTCTGATATCTCCACTGGGTACACAACGGCGCTTCCCATGTCGAAGTATACCATCCTCATGGATATATAGCTCCGGTCTTCGCCCTGCTTCACACTCTGTTCTGAGTCGCTGAAGCTTGGAATCTGCTGACTGCGCCATCCGGATCCTCTTGACTATACTGGACTGAACTTGCATGCAGGCCATCAATGCCACATTGGTAGAAAGGACAACTTCTATACCCATCTTCTGAAGATCTGCTAATAACTCTGGTTGTGCTGTGAGGAAATAAACTCTGGCTCTCCTGCTCAACGCATTTGCTACTACATTGGCCTTCCCAGAATGATACTGCAGGTTGATATCATAATCCACAAGCAGCTCTAGCCATCTTCTCTGACGCATGTTAAGATCTTTCTAAGTAAACACATACTTCAGGCTCTTGTGGTCGGTGAAAATCTCCACCCTATCTCCATACAAGTAGTGTCTCCAAAGCTTAAGTACAAACACTACTGTTGCCAATTCTAAGTCATGGGTTGGGTAATTTCTCTTATGATCACGAAGTTGACGTGACGCATAAGTTATTACCTTCCCATGCTGCATCAAAACACATCCCAAACCTCGGCCTGAAGCATCACAATACACTGAGTATCCTCCGGTCCCATCTGGAAGCGTGAGAATGGGTACCGTCATCAAACCTCGCTTCAACTTTTCAAAAGAATCCTGACACTCTGCTGTCCAAGCAAACTGTACATCCTTACGGGTCAACTGGGTCAATGGCGCTGAAATCCGAACAAAGTCTGAAATAAATCGCCGGTAGTAGCCGACCAAGCCAAAGAAACTGCGAACCTCAGCAACTGTGCTAGGTACTGGCCATGTCTCAATGGCTACTATCTTCTGGGGATCCACTTCTACTCCTCTGGTGATGATATGAACCAAGTACGAAATACGATCGAGCCAGAACTCGTATTTACTGAACTTGGCATATAACTGGTGCTCTCTGAGAATCTGGAGGACAACTCTAAGATGCTGCTCATGCTTCGCTTCACTCTTGTTGTAGACCAGGATGTTGTCTATGAACACAATCACGAACTGATCCAAATATGGCATGGAGATATGATTCATAAGGTCCATGAATACAGCTGGGGCATTGGTTGCTCTAAATGGCATAACAAGGAACTCCCAATACCAATATCTAGATCTGAAAGCTGTCTTCGGGATTTCCTTCTCTCTGACTCTGATCTGGTGGTACCCTGACCGCAAGTCAATTTTTGAGAATACTGCTGCCTCCTTGTGTTGATCAAACAAGTCATCTATCCTTCGGAGAGGGTATCTGTTCTTGATTGTCACTGAATTCAAGGTACGATAATCTACACATAACCTGGATGTACCAACCTTCTTTCTCACAAGAAGCATTGGGGCTCCCCAAGGCGATCTACTAGCACGAATGAATCCTTTGGTTCTGAGTTCTTCAATCATCTTGTACAATATCTCTAACTCTGACGGTGCCATCATGTAGACTCTCTCCGACACTGAGGCTGTCCCTGGGATCAAGTCGATAGTAAACTCGATCTCTCGCTCTGGCTTTATTCCTGGAAGCTCTTTTGGGAAAACATCTGGGGGCTCCTCGACTATCCGGGGTAACTACACTGCTGCTACTGCCATCCACAATACTGGAGGAGAAGGTTCAACTTTGCCTCGGGAAAAGGAAAACTCTGGCTCGCCTGAAATGCTAAAAACAACCCTATCAATATGGCAGTCTATCCTAGCATATTGGTTCTTCAACCAATCCATCCCTAAGACCATATCATAATCGGCCATCGGGAACTCTATCAATCTAGCGGGGAACTCTCTACCGCTAACCACGATCCGACATGAGGAAAATACTCTATCTACTCCCACAAGTCCATTACCAGTAAGTATATTGAGCCTTACTGATAATGACTCGGGCTCCAGTCATATCCATGTCGTGAATCGTACAGACATAAATGAATGCGATACACCAGAATCAAATAATACTGAAATCAGAAAGGTGTTGACGAGAATAGTACCTGCCACTACCTCACCTGGTGCCAACCCTTCTTCTTTCATGGTCAAAGCCATCACTTGACCATGTCCTCTAGGTGCGGGTCCCCTCTGCTGAAAACTTCTCTGGCAATTCTGAACCTGGGCTTGGGTTTGCGCATACTGCTGGAGATTATGTTGCTGAAATGCTTGGGTCTGAGGCGACAAGGGCCTCGACAATGGGTACCATTGCTGCTGCTGGACTGGTGCTTGCCCTCTCATCGAAGGACTAGAAAAGGTCGAAGAAGAGGAACTCCCCTTGTTTGGGCAGTTCCTAACCCTGTGGTCCGGTGCTCCATAAGCCAGACACAAGCCCTGTGCTCTGCAACATTCTGATACCACATGTCCTGGCTTTCCGCAGTGTAAACATCCCACTGCGGAAGTGTGCTTCTGCTTCTACTGCTGAGGGTACGTCGGAGTTGAATATTGAACCGACGTCACTGAGGCCGCCCGCCTCGGAGCTCCAATGGTCAAAGTCCTAGCTGCTGGGCTGGTGCTGAAGACTGATTCATCTGGTTATAGGATCACTTCCGACCCCCGGTCCTGTCCATGATCCTCTGGAAGGTATACTCATGCCTCCTAGCTGCCTTCAATACTGCATCGAAAGTCTGATGCTCAAACTGCTCCACTGCCAATAAAATCTCTAGATGGAGCCCATGCTGGAACTGCTGGGCTCTATCGAACTTGGTCGCTACCAAGGTGGGAGCAAACTGACTAAGCCTCGAAAACTCAGTCACATATCCGTCGACCGTCCTGCCCATCTACTTCAGATTGGTGAACCTCGTCTGTAGATCGTACCGAGCTACAATGTCAAAATACTTGGTCTGGAATCTCTCTCGGAATACTGCCCCGGCAATAGGTGCCACTAATCCAACGGCCTGCGTCGTCCACCAGCTGCGCGCAAGATGCAATAACTGCAGGCATACTACTGCCACCTTCCTATTATCGGGTGTCTTTACCTCTTCTACAATAACCTCAGTGTCCTGAAGCCATGCATCAGCAGCAATAGCATTTTCGCTACCATCGAAGAAGGGAGGGTTCAAGCGCATGAAGCTGTTGGCCATACTGTTACCTTGATGACCTCCTCTGGTGAGAGCATCTGTCACTGCCTGGGGTAATGTATCGCCTCGACGATCTTAAGAAGCTAACAATGTCCAGATGAGACCCACCAATGTGCTATCATCAGGCTCTGCAGGCTGGCCGGGCTGAATTGGTGGCTCTTGACCCCCAGTAGGCATGACTCTGGAGGCTACTCCTGAATGCTGGGCTTGATCTCTAGGTTGCTGCTGGTCCACGGGAGGTGCTCCGCCTTGCCGATCGGTAGGACCAGGAACAATGCCACTGAAGAAGACGACATAGAGAACAATAAGGAAGGACCAGGACAGATCAAAGATACAAGCATGTGATCAGGTCAAGAATCCAGGAATTTAGAAGATACAAGCAGAAATCAAGGGCGAGTACTGATTGAGACATCTATTCGGTAAAACCTCACATATCTTGATTTACAAGACCTATATGGGCCACCACTTAAACCATGTAACGTCCCAGAACCAGAATACTGGAGAGCGGGGGCGAACATAGCCAGCTACGTATATTGAAGTGTAACCCACCTCGCTATACGGTCACGGCTGTCTAGATACATGAGGGTTTAACTACAAGCCATCAATCTCTTAAGGTCATGGAAAAACCTATTGTCTCAATCTCAAGCAAGTAATAACAGTTACAAGATGTCAGAGCACCAAATATACAATAGTAAGGCATCCCATACATTACATATTTGGATGATCATGAAGCTAGTCGTACAAAATGTCAAGATTAGCAAGAGTTTCAGTCGTACATGATCAACCCTAGAATTTGTCAATCATGTTACAGCCTGTAGGCAGATAGTAAATAAAGGTACAATATGAGCTAACACGTACTCGTCGGCTAAATGCCTCAAAAGAATATTTATACAATAAAGTGGGAGAAGAAAAGAACCCACTCATTACCGGGGTTACGCCTGGTGGTCACCATTTGGCTGGAAGATAGGTAGATCCTCGAGAGCTGCTCCGATATCCGGCCATACAAAACCAGCTGGTCAGATCCCAGAAAAAGCAAGAGCCACAAAGTAGGCTTCACTTAGCAACTAAAACCAGCATATAATAAATGGATATTAAAGATAATTGTTTGTATAAAGAAAACTGATAGTAACAGAGCCAACAATAGTGAGTTGAGTACGAGAAAACCATTCAGGTAGCCAGGTTGCAATCCTTAAACCAAACAAGGACCGGGGTTGTAACCTTTCACCTGAATAAAAACTCGTCTCAAATTCTGGTTGGTAAGGTTAAACATGACGAGCATGACATAGGGTGCAATAAGACAATAAATAAAGAGAGGACACAGAACTGCTTCAGGATCCAGGTTACAACCCTTAAACCAAACAAAGACCGAGGTTGTAACCCTTCACCTGAACAGAACTTAGCCTCTGATCGTTATTCTTAAGGTAAGCATAATTAATCATGTTATTTGAGTAACCAGGTATCGAGACAGGACAAGACTTAGACTCCATTCAACATTCACGGCCAAGCAAATAAGTACGGCTTGATACTTTAACTAGCTAGGGTTATCACAGGCCTAGTTACTAGCAAGATGCAATGAGATTATTCTAACAGCCACAAGCCCTGCAGACCATCTAGGCTATCCGGACGCAATTTAGGAGTTGAATTCATGTGGGTACATTGTCCAAGAACACATGTACCCTTAAGTATCTTGAAGGGTACAACACATGACTGTGTACGGGAAATGTGCCCTACTCAACGGCACACTACAGATCCCATGATGGGGCGCCCAGATAACGGGATTGCTTGTAGCTAGGAAATCTCTTCATGACTACTGGATTATTCTAGTTATTAGTCTTAGTCAATTTCAGTAGGTGCCCCTGACCGTGGTACTCAGGGGTACCTACCCTAGACATGATGCAAGACAATACTGGTTTATTTGTACAAACACAATCGTCCACGGTGTCCAGGTCAATCATTCTTGTCAAGTCATTCTTGTCATGTCATGTTAGCCACCGCAACAGCCTTCAATAGTTCCCATCATGCTTGCTTGTCACGTCACGTCATGTTAACTTCATACCATGCCGTGTACAATTATCATTTCAAACATATTAAATAAATTCGTGATTATCAAGTTATGACAAAAAGGCGTAAGGATATAAAAGGGCGAAGGTGTACGCCATAGGGACTCAAGTCTCAACGCGCGTACTACTACGCTAGGCCAAGGGACCTAAAGCGTAAAAGTGGCTATACGCATAGCAGGAGCAAGGTGAGATAGCTCTAAGCGAGCAAGGACGCATATGTGTGGGGTTTTACGCGAGCCAGGGCTTTAGCTAGCAAGCCGTAGGCAAGCGAGGCTCTACGCGAGTGAAACTCTACGCGAGTGAAACTCTACGTGAGTGAAACATTCGGGCAAGACTTTACGTACGCGAGAATCTGCTCAAGCCAGGGTTTTACACGAGCACAATTTTACGCGAGCTGGAGGGCCCCGAGCGTAAATTTAAATAAACTTAGCGTAGAACGGAGTATGCTGGCACACAAATGCATGTGCGTAGAAGGCTGAAATAACACGCTGACACGTAAAATGTGGACGTAAAGGCTAAACACTACGCTAACACGTTAGAACGTGTGCATAAAACTTCATCTTCTCTCCATGGCCAAGACAAACAGGCATAAAAGCTCACGAACTCGAGCAAGCCCCATCTCGGTCAAGTCTCGATGAAATCCTGTAACGCCCCAGTCCCAAAATACATAGGACCAAGCACGTGAACATGCCAGCTGCACATGTACGAAGAATACTCTAATATATGGAATCCTCATATATGCACATAAGCTGTAAATAAAATAGTCACAGGCTAGAAATATATATTCTAATCTCATCACAGCTCAACACAGAAGATAATAGAGTCCAAATAAATAAATATGAGTATCAAAAGATAGTCGGGTGAACATGCTCTCCAAACAGCTATGAAAATAGTCTCACAAGATCGGAGTCCAACCTCTACAAAATAGAAAAAAAGAGATGTAAAAATAATGTCCACAAATGTCTCAAATAAAGAATAGACTAGAAATCAGAAGGAAATGCCTCGTCATCTATGTAGGATAGCTCCAACGTCGCTCCGTACTCCTGTGGAAAATCGTCTATCCCTGGAAAGATAACCAGGTCCTCAGAGGGACGTAGCAAGATACAAAAAAATACCATGCCATATAAACTGTGATAATATAATAAGAGAAAAGGTATGCAAGCAATCGGGCTCCTGACCATTCTACTGTGAATATGCAGTTGAGATACAATCCTTCGACGCATGAGCCCTGACTGTAAATGGGATCGACATAGTTCCCGCAGAGGGCACTAGGGACCTACATTCATAACGCTCTGGAAGTGTCAAAGGGCACCATGTGCAAGGGGCTACGTCCATAACGCTCTGGAAAACGTCAGAGGGTGCCTGGAGCCGCGTTCAAGGGTTCCTATTCGACATTCTCAGAATTGAACCAAACTTGGCACACAGGACCAGAATTTCGATTCAGACCTATTGGCGCAAGTTTCGTCTCGATTCGATGATGGTACACGAAGTTAGGGCAAAGTTTGTAAATTGGCGATACGAGGGTATCTCGACGGATACGAACTTATTTCGTCGTGCACAAACGACGAAACTGAGTTCCGTCAGTTCCCACACGTCGGCAATGTCCTTACGCACCTTTCGATGAGTATAGCACGCGACCATATCGCTCGATTTGTCGGGGCGCACGCCATATCGGACAAAATTTCTAAATTTTATATAAAATAATACAGGTTTTTCTCCAACTTCAACATCGATATACTTTTTATACGTTAATCAAAACAACGATCCAGAAGATGCGTTGTGATCTCGGTTATGTTGTCTTTTAGTGTTTACAATTAGTTTCTATAATTCTTTACTGCACAATAAGAAAATTGGCCGACAAGTTATCGTTTTACAACATTTTTTAGTATTACAGAAAATAGGTTTTTCTTCAAATTCGTCTCGATTTTTCGAACAAGTTGATGGGTTGTTTTGAAATCCACTTAGAGGATCTCGAAGAGGGTCAAGTCTACTTTCCAGAAAATCTTACGGATCAAAAATCGGTGCTACGAGTAAAAAGTTACGTCGTAGGGAAGTAGGGTACCTTGAGTGGAAAAACTGCTCCGTGGGTGAAGCGGGGCTGACTTCCAATGCTTCGTTCGTCGCGCACAAAACTTCGTCTCTAGTGAAATGAACTCGTAGGAGAAGAGGGTATGATCAGCCGCAACTTTCGGTTTGGAAGTTTAGGGTTTTGAGGTTTGTGGAAAAAGTTATATATATAATAAGTTGCAGCCAAACCTAATACTAATGTGTTTCAGATTTCTCAAATTCCCATAAATCCTTACTGACTCGCGCGTGGGGGGGGGGGGGGGGTTGCTCCGCTGCTGACGCAGGGTGGGCCCCCTCACTTAAGTGAGCAGCTGCAGCTCTCTTTCTTTTTTTTTTCTTTTCTTTATCCGAAAAGTTAAGTGTATATATATATATATATATATATATATTATATATATATATATATATATATATATATTATATATATATATATATATATATATATATATATTAAAAAAAATATATATCTTCCTTTTAGCTAGCAAAATTATCACAAAAATTACAAATAAATTCCTAAAATCCTAGATTTAATTATATTCCTTATTTAATAGAAATACGAACATGCACACATATAGTAGTATATATATACACACATACATTAATTATACTAATAAACTAGTAGTAAATGAATCCATAGATAATGAAATGCATAACGAAAATTAATTAAATTATAAAAAAATTAATTATAAATTATGGGGGTTTACATCCTACCCAACTTAAAGAAAATTTCGTCCTCAAAATTAAACTAAGGTCGGGGGATCAAATGCAATGCAATAAAATTGATAGTAATTTAAAAGCTTAATGCCAGACATACCTTCGTCCTCGAACAAATGCGGATAGCAATTTCGGATGTCATCATCGCGCTCCCAAGTAGACTCCCATGGCTAGTGATGCTTCCATGCCACACGAACCAATGGAATAGATTGATTCCGTAACACCTTCACTCAGTGGTCGAGGGTACCTACTGGTTGCTCTTCATACGACAAGCACATGAATGTCGTCCACCACGTACCTCCTCAGTTGAGGTACATGGAATACGTCATGCACTCCCTCTAGCGATGGTGGCAAGGCCAATCTATAGGCAACCTCTCCAACACATTCTAAGACATCAAAAGGCCCAATGTACCTTGGACTCAACTTGCCACGTCCTCCGAATCGAATCGTGCCTCTAGTGGGGGATATCTTCAAGAACACATGGTCGCCTTCTTTGAACTCTAAGGGTCGACGACGATTATCTGCCCACTGCTTCTGACGATCCTGCGCTGCTCGCAGGTGGCCTTGAATTTTCTTCACTGTCTCCACTGTGCTCAAGACTAACTCGGGACCCAGTAGCTGTTGCTCTCCTATGTCGCTCCAACAAACAGGAGACCGACACTTCCTACCATACAACGCCTCAAACAGAGCCATTTCAATGCTCGTTTGATAGCTATTGTTGTAGGAAAACTCAATAAGATAAAGATGGTCCTCCCATGAACCGCCAAAGTCAAGCATGCATGCTCTCAACATATCTTCTAGTGTCTGAATAGTATGCTCTGACTGGCCGTCTGTCTGAGGAAGATATGTCGTGCTAAACTTCAATCGGGTGCCCAAACTCTCTTGTATACTCCTCCAAAAATGCAAGGTAAATCTTGTGTCACGGTCTGACACAATACTAACAGGCACACCATTTAAGCTCACAATCTGCTCCATATACATCTCTGCCAATACCTCTGTCGATTGGCCCACTCTAAAAGGTAAGAAATGGGCTGACTTGGTAATTCTATCCACAACCACCCACACTGCGTCACGTCCCCTCGGACTCCGAGGAAAACCCATGATGAAATCAATAGTAATGTGCTCCCGCTTCCACTCGAGAATGGGTAGCGACTGCAATAATCCGGCCGTCCTCTGGTGCTCTGTCTTTACTTATTGACATACCAAGCACTTGGCAATGAAACGAGCTATTTCTCGCTTCATTCCGTGCCACCAATAATACTATCGTAAGTCGCGGTACATCTTGGTTCCTCTAGGATGAATGGAGTATATCGAACTGTGGGCTTCTGCCATAAGCTCCTACCGTAGCTCTCCATTGGGAACATAGATGCGATTACCATATCGCAATGTCCCATCGGGATGGATCCTCAATCCCGTCTTCTCTCCTGCTTCAGTCCTCTCTCTGAGATGTCGAAATCTAGCATTATTGGGCAATGCTGCCTTAATGCGCTCTACCAATGATGATTGTACTTAGAGGTTGGCTAATACGCCATCTGAACTACCTCAATGCCAAGTTGCTCTAAGTCTCTAATCAACTCCTTCTGCGTAGTCAAAAAGTGTGCCATGGGCTTGCGGCTTAATGCGTCTGCCACGACATTACCCTTGCCCGGATGATAATGAAGCACGATCTCGTAATCCTTCATCAACTCCAACCAACATCGTTGTCGTATATTCAACTCTTTTTTTGTGAACACGTACTTGAGGTTCTTATGATCAGTGTAGATATCAACCTTCTTGCCGTACAAGTAGTGCCTCCATAGCTTCAAAGCAAAAATAACCACTGCGACCTCTAGATCGTGGGTTTGATAATTCTTCTCGTACACCCTCAACTGTCGTGATGCATATGCTACTACTCGACCGTGATGCATCAATACGCATCCTAATTCTTTCCCGGATGCGTCACTGTAGATCATAAATCCTTCCAGGCCCGATGGTAGTGTCAAGATCATTGCTGTGGTCAATCGCTTCTTCAACTCATCAAATACGGCTTGACACTCGTCTGTCCATACAAACTCTTGATCCTTGCAAGTTAATCGAGTCATAGGCCCCGCTATTTGAGAGAAATCTTCCACGAATCGTCGATAGTAACCTGCAAGTCCGAGGAAACTTCTCACCTCAGAAGCTGATGTGGGAGCGGGCCATGATTTGACTGCTGTAATCTTCTCTGGGTCCATTGATATACCATTACCCGTAATAATATGACCAAGAAATGATACCTCCTTGAGAAAGAAATCACACTTGCTAAGCTTCACAAAAAGTCGCTCTTTCCTCAACGTTCCCAAAACTATCCGTAGGTGCTGCTCATGCTCCTCTTGACTCCTGGAGTAAATCAAGATATCGTCTATAAAGATTACTACAAATTTGTCCAAGTACTGGTAAAAGATCTTGTTCATTAAATTCATAAAAACTACGGGAGCATTGGTCAAACCGAAAGGCATGACCAAGAACTCATAGTGTCCATACCTTGATCAAAAAGCCGTCTTTGCAATGTCTTCCTTTCGAACCTTCAATTGGTGATAGCCCGATCGTAAGTCAATCTTGGAGAATACTTTTGCTCCACTCAATTGATCAAATAGATCGTCTATACACGACAAGGGATACTTATTCTTCACCGTTACTGCATTCAATGCTTTGTAGTCGATGCACATGCGTACTGTCCCATCCTTTTTAGGCACAAAAAGAACGGGTGCTCCCCACGGTAACGTACTGGCATGAATAAATCCCTTCTCCAATAAGTCATCAATCTGTGTCTTCATCTCTACCAACTCCTTGGGTGCCAGACGATATACTCGAGATGAAATAGGCTCAGCTCCGGGAATAAGCTCAATGGAAAACTCAATATCTCGGTCAGGTGGTAGTCCTGACAATTACACGAGGAATACATCCTCGTACTCGGTGATGATAGGGTGCTGAGGGGTGTCATGCATCATCATATGAGTCCCCGATGCGGGTGCATCACAACTCTCTTCGTCTTCTTTGGTGAACTCAAACTCTGCCGCATTCGGTGGTCTAAAGATAATACTGCTCCTATGGCAGTCTATGAGAGCGAAATGCTGGCTTAACTAGTCCATTCCGAGAACCACATCAAATATTGGCATAGGGAATACAAGAAGTCATGCCATCATCTCTCTGCCACTTATTACTACAAGACAAAGTCTACAAACACCACTAACAACTACAACTCCTCCTTCAGTGAGGATTTTAACATTCTTAGCTAAGGGTGTGATGGGAATGTTGTGTCTAGTGGCAAAACTAGTGGCTATAAATGAATGCGTGGCTCTAGTATCAAATAATGTAACAGCAAAAAAAGATGCAACTAAAACCATACCTGCTATAACCTCTGCCTCTGTCTCTATATCCTCAACAGCAAGTGAGAATACCTGCCCATAATTTTGTCCTGGGCCCTGAGCTCTGGCCTTGTTGTACTGTACGCCTTGAGGAGGCAATGGTGGACGAGGTGCTTCTGCTACAGGCCGTGGTGCTGGAAGAGCTGGAGCTGTAGGCCTCGAGTTCTGCCGAAAAATATACTATCGTCTGTTGGTCCAGACAGTTCTTGAGTATGTGCTAATTGGATCCACATCTCAAGCATAATCCAAGACGAGTCCTGCAGTCGTTCTGGATATGTCCTTGCTTTCCGCAGTAATAAAAAATGGTCTTCTAATAAGGTAAGGGCCTCTGCTGGAACTGTCTTGTGGCCCTCCTAATAGGTCCACTCTGAGTAGCTCGGGCTGGTATAATTGCTGGTGTATGACGTCTCGAGGTCTGCTGCTGCTCCTTGCGAAGAATCTCCTAAGCACGAGCTTCTTCCAGGACAGCTGAATGAGCGACTCGAGACTGGGTAGTCGTATAAGACTTGAGCTCTGGTGCAAGCCCCTAGTGAAATCTCCTTGCCTTCTCTAACTCTGTCGGAATCAATCCCGCACCAAATCGACTCAGGCGATTGAACTCTGAGTCATACTCATCAACTGTCATATTCCCTTGCTTCAGATGAAGGAACTGGTCATAGAGACCATCTAGAACATGAATAGGAAAGAATCTCTCATAAAATGCATCATAGAACTGCTTCCAGGTGATCCCAGTGCCTAATTGTCTCTCATCTGCCTTCTACCAGTGGTGAGCATTATCTTCTAACAGTAGGTCCACTGCTGTCATCCAATCTCGAACTGGCAACTGGGATGCCTTCAGTAGCTTCTTTGTACTAATAAGCCACTGTGACACCTCTAATGGCTTCTCCATTCCTCTAAAGGCCTTGGGATTCATATCTGTGAAATTCTTGATAGAGCCTTCATAAGGATACAGAGCCGGTGCTGGTACTGGTACTGGAGGTGGTGGTGGAGGTCTAGCCAATGCTGCCATCATTTTCTTTTTCATCAGCTCAGTCTGCTGCCACTGAGCCTGCATCATGGCGTACATAAACTGAGAAGTAGGGCTCCCATCAGTCGGTGGGGGAGGCATCTGAGGTCCCGACTGTGGGGGAAACTGCTGAGGGAATAGTGGTGGTGGTGGCAGTGGTACATTCCCTTCCGGTGGCATGGTAATGGTCTGTCCAGTCTGGCTGCCTGAGGGTGCTACGATCTCTGGGTACTCTGTCGTCGGTGTCGTAGTAAGCTGTGACTGTCCTGGCTGGTATGGTGTCATTGGAGTCATGGGAGGATTTTGTCCCTTCGGAGTAGCCTCTTCACCAGATGTGAGGGCCAAGGCAGAAGTGTGTCCGCTTCTTAAATGCATACTGTTGGCACGAGGAAGATAAGTTGATATTAGGAAAGATTAGATATGAGGTAAATCAAATAATCAAGGAAGTTTCGAAAAGAATGGAAGTCAAGAGGTAGTAGTAGTTCTGGATGAGATATTCCAATTCCTATATGCAGGCTTGTTGGACACAGTCATGTAACCCAACAATATTATCGTAGACCTGCATGGGCCACCACAAAAACATGTAACGTCCCAGTCCCAAAATATATAGGACTAAGCACATGAACATGCCAGCTGTACATGTACGAAAAATACTCCAATATATGGAATCCTCATATATACACGTAAGTTGTAAATAAAATAATCACAGGCCAGAAATATATAATCTAATCTCATCACAGCTCAACGTAGAAGATAATAGAGTCCAAATAAATAAATAAGAGTATCAAATGATAGCCGGGTGAACATGCTCACTCCAAACAGCGATAAAAATAGTCTCACAAGATCGGAGTCCAACCTCCGCAAAATAGAAAGAAAAAAGAAGTAAACATAATGTCTACAAATGTCTCAAATAAAGAATAGACTAGAAATCAGTAGGAACTGCCTCGTCATCTATGTAGGATAGCTCCAACGCCGCTCCGTACTCCTGTAGAAAATTGTCTATCCCTGGAGAGATAACCAGGTCCTCAGAGGGACGTAGCAAGTTACAAGAAAACACCATGCCATATAAACTGTGATAATATAATAAGAGAAAAGGTATGCATGCAATCGGGCTCCTGACCATTCTACTGTGAATATAGAGTTGAGATACAATCCTTCGACGCATGAGCCCTGGCTGTAAATGGGATCGGCATAGTTCCCGTAGAGGGCACCAAGGGCCTACGTCCATAACGCTATGGAAGAGTCAGAGGGCACCATGTGCAAGGGGCTACGTCCATAACGCTCTGGAAAACGTCAGAGGGCGCCTGGAGCCTGCGTCTCCGGAGGAGTGCACAGGTAATCAGGGAAGTGCAAAGAAGCCCATACGGCAGGTATTGTTCTCCCCATCCAATGTCTAGTATCATCATCTCCATGAATGATATGAACCTCTATTAACCGCCAAGTCTTCTAACATATAATTCTATTGGCAGTCACTCCTATCCGTCACACGCTCCGTACGTATCGGTGGCTAGCCGACTACGCGGGTACGAATCCTACATGTGACTCACAACCCGTGGTAAAGCAAGTGTCAAGGCCGTATGAGATAAACCAATACCTCATCATCAATGGGAGGTCACTAGACTAAGTCAATGTAAGAGAAATAAATAAAAGCGTGAAAAACGACCGATAGAGTCGTTTGCACCCAAGTGTGACTTGGACGCACAGTTTAAATATCAAAAAATAAGAAATGCTGAAAATAACAACTGAAAACAAGAATGTAATAATCACAGAGTAAAGTGGCAAGGTATCTTGTCTGATGGTACAAAGTGGCAAGTCCAGGTAATCACAATGTCAGCCAAGAAATGTCACAATCTCCAAACAACCCCAGATGCTGAAACAAAAATCAAAACGTACTCAGTGTAAAAGAAATACCTAGGAAACGCCTGTCCAAATGTCTAATTCTGGGACAGGGGCAAAATCGTAATTTTGGGTCGAAACGATATCCGTCGTTGGACCCGTTTTACACCGAAACGCGTGATAAAGTCTATGGTCTCTAAAGTCGTCAAACTACATGTCTACGGATTCAGTTTGAGGAGAAGAACTCAATGGTATGTCCAATTTTGGATTCCGATGAGCCGTGTACAAAATTGCCCGTTTGAGTGGGTCGTTGGTCCGCCAAAAAGGGTTCCGATTCGACCTTCTCAGAATCGAACCAAACTTGGCACACAGGACCAGAATTTTGATTCGGACCTGTTGGTGCAATTTTTGTCTTGATTCGACGACTGTACACGAAGTTAGGACAAAGTTTGTAAATTGGCGATACAGGGGGTATCTCGACGGATACAGACTGATTTCGTCGCGCGCACACGACGAAACTGAGTTCCGTCAGTTCCCACACGTCGGCAACGTCCTTAAGCGCCTTTCGATGTGTATAGCGTGCGACCACGTTGCCCGGTTTGTCAGAGAGCACGCCATATCGGACAAAATTTCTAAATTTTATATAAATTAACACAGATTTTTCTCCAACTTCAACATCGATTTGCTTTTTACACGTTAATCGAAACGACGATCCAGAAGATGCATTGCGATCTCGGTTATGTTGTCTTTTACTATTTATAATTTATTTCTACAATTCTTTACTGCACAACAAGAAAATTGGCCGACAAGTTGTCATTTTACAACAGTTTTTAGTATTACATAAAACAGGTTTTTCTTCAACTTCGTCTCGATTTTTCGAGCAATTCGATAGGTTGTTTCAAAATCCACCTGGAGAAGCTCGAAGAGGGTCAAGTCTACTTTCCAAAAAATCTTATGGATCGAAAATCGGTACTATGAGTAAAAAGTTACGTCATAGGGAAGTAGGGTACCTTGAGTGGGAAAACTGCTTCGTGGGTGACGTGGGGATGACTTCGGATGCTCCGTTCATCGTGCACAAAACTTCGTCACTGGTGAAATGAACTCGTAGGCGAAGAGGGTATGATCAGCCGCAACTTTCGTTTTGGAAGTTTAGGGTTTTGAGGTTTGTGGAAAAAGTTTTATATATATATATATATATATATATAACAAGTTGCACCCAAACCTAATACTAATGGGTTTCGGATATTTCAAATTCCCACAAATCCTTACTGACTCGCGTGCGGGAGGGGGGGGGGGGGGTATTTGCTCCGCTGCTGACGCAGGGTAGGCCCGCTCACTTAAGTGAGCGGCTGCAGCTCTCTTTCTTTCTTTTTCTTTTTTTTTCTTTTCTTTTCTTTATCCGAAAATATAAGTATATATATATATATATATATATATATATATATATATATATATATATATATATATATATATATATATATATATATATATATATATCTTCCTTTTAGCTAGCAAAATTATCACAAAAATTACAAATAAATTCCTAAAATCCTAGATTTAATTATATTCCTTATTTAATAGAAATACGAACATGCACACATATAATAGTATATATACACACATACATTAATTATACTAATAAACTAGTAGTAAATAAATGCATAGATAATGAAATGCATAACGAAAATTAATTAAATTATAAAAAAATCAATTATAAATTATGGGGGTTTACAAATCCAACCATTCCAGAGCCAAACTTGCGTAAAATCAAAATTCCTACTACATGGAACTCTCTATTTCGGAAACAACCAAGTTTAGAAGATCAAAACCTTGAAGATCAAAAATGCTAAAACCTAGATCTATATTGAACGAGCCATGGAATTCGAAAATACTAAATACTAAAGTGACTTAGAATCTCATGAGGAAGACAATGGAATAACAAAATATGAGTTCCTCCATGAAGCAAGATGCACTTGCCTAAACCTGTCTCTGGTCGGTGGAGAGAGTTAATGGAGGAAGGAGAAGAGTAAATGAAGAAGTGAATGAAGAGAGAGAATGGGTTGTTGGGATATAAATGATGATGGGGGTGGTAGGTTGGGGTTTTCTTTTGGTTCATGATGAACCCAAAGCAAACCAAACCAAGCCAAACCAAACCAAGATAAACCAAACCAATAAAATACTAAAATAAACCATGCAATGAGACATGAATACGAGTCAAAATACGTACACGTATACCAAAATACGTAATACAGACTATGGTCGTTACAGGTAGGTGGAGAGAGTTAATAGAGGAAGAAGAATAAGTAAATGAAGAAGTGAATGAGGAGAGAGAAAGGGGGTTGGTAGCTTATAAAGAGGGGCTAGCAAGTTGGGCCAAGTCCTAACAAACCGAGCCCAACCAAACCAAACCAAAACCAAGCCATGACAATATTATACCAATGCAAGATTAAACCAGGATAAAGCTAAGCAAGACAAGTCTAACTACGGGTCGGGATTTAGTACACGTATACTGAAAATACGTATAACGGAAAACGGAGGTGACAACTCTACTAACCTTAGAAGAATTCCGTCCTCAAAATTTAATCAAGAGGCTAGAGATGTTGGGGCAAGCTATATTAATCATAAGCAAGCTACGACTAGCATTCAACCAAGCAATCATTCATGCAAGCAAAGAATTAAAAACATAAGGCATAAGGAAGACATTATACCTTATGGGTCAAATAGGTGTGGATATCGCGAGCGGATATCATCCTCACGCTCCCACGTTGACTCACCCAAGGAGTGATGACCCCAAGCAACACAGACTAACTTGATAGTCTTGTTCTTGAGTATCTTCTCTCTTCGGTCCAATATGGATACGGGTCTCTCCTCATACGAAAGGTTGGTATCAACAACCAATTCCGAATGATCAAGGACATGACTCGGATCTGGGATATACCATCGTAATTGGGATACATGGAAGACATCATGCACCTCACATAATGACGGTGGAAGAGCGAGACAATAGGACACATCTCCTACTCACTCTGTAATATCGAATGGCCCTATATACCTAGGACTAAGCTTTTCTCGTACGTCGAAATGAATGACGCCATGGGTCGGCGAGATCCTAAGGAAAACATGGTCTCGGACAGAAAATTCAAGGGAATGCCAATAAGAATCGGCCCAATGACGCTGGCAATCTTGCGCAACTCAAAGATGATCTCTGACTTGCCTGACCACCTCAATAGTCTGTATGATCATCTCTGGACAAAGCATCTTCCTCTAGCCTATATCATCCTATGCTAACGGAAATCTGCACTTTCTGCCGTACAAGGCCTCAAAGGGTGCCATCTGGATACTGGCCTGGAAACTGTTATAATAGGAGAACTCCACGAGATGCAGTTGATCTTCCCACGAACCACCAAAGTCGAGTGTACATGACCGCAATATATCTTCAAGAGTCTGGATCGTGCGTTCTGACTGACCATCTGTCTGCAGGTGATAAGCTGAACTGAACTTGAGACGAGTTCCCAAGCTTCTCTGAAGACTCTGCCAAAAGTGCGATGTAAATCTTGAATCTTTGTCGGATATAATACTGACTGGTACTCCATGCAACCTGACTATCTGCCTGAGGTACATCTCTGCAAGCTGATCCGTCGACTGACCGATTCTGAAAGAGATAAAATAAGCTACCTTAGTGAGTCTGTCGACTGTAACCCAGATGGAATCTCTCCCAGCTGGGGATCTAGGTAAACCAGTTACAAAATCCATGGTAATGTGCTTCCATTTCCATTCTGGGATCGGTAAGGGTTGAAGAAGTCCAGCCAGTCTCTGATGTTCAGCTTTAACTTGTTGGCAAACTAAACACCGGAAGACAAACCGGGCTATCGCCCTCTTCATGCCATTCCATCAAAAATGTCGATGGATATCTCGGTACATCTTCGTACCACCCAGATGAATCGAATACTGAGAACTGTGAGCTTCTGCCATAATCTCATATCTGATATATCCACTAGGTACACAAAGATGCCTTCCATGTCGAAGTGTATCATCCTCATGGATACATAACTCTGGTCTCCGTCCTGCTTCACACTATGCTCTGAGCCGCTGAAGCTTAGAATATGTTGATTGTGCCGTCTTGATCCACTCAACTATGTTGGACAGAACTTGCATGCTGGCCATCAATGCCACATTGGTAGGAAGGACAACTTCTATACCATCTTCTAAAGATCTGCTAATAACTCTGGTTATACTGTTAGAGAATAAACTCCGGCTCTTCTGCTCAATGCATCTGCAACGACGTTGGCCTTCCCAGGATGATACTGTAGGTTGATGTCATAATCCACAAGCAGCTCGAGCTATCTCCTCTGACGCATGTTAAGCTCCTTTTGGGTAAACACTTACTTAAGACTCTTGTGGTCGGTGAAAATCTCCACCCTATCTCCATACAAGTAGTGTCTCGAAAGTTTAAGTGTAAACAGTACTGCTACCAGCTCCAAATCATGGGTTGGGTAATTTCTCTCATGATCATGAAGTTGATGTGATGCATAAGCTATTACCTTCCCATGCTGCATCAAAACACATCCTAAACCTCTGCTTGAAGCATCACAATACACTGAGAATCCCCGGTCCCATCTGAAAGCGTGAGAATGGGTGTCGTCATCAAACCTCGCTTCAACTTCTCAAAAGAATCCTGACACTCTGCGGTCCAAGCAAACTGCACATCCTTGCGGGGCAAGTGCGTCAATGGCGCTGAAATCCTAGCAAAGTCTGATACAAACCGTCGATAATAGCCGACCAATCCAAGGAAACTTCGAGCTTCTGCGACAGTGTTAGGTACTGGCCATGTCTCTATGGCCACTATCTTCTGGGGGTCCACTTCCACTCCACCTCTGGTGATGATGTGACCTAAGTACGAGATACGATCATGCCAAAACTCGCACTTACTGAACTTTGCGTACAACTAGTGTTCCCTGAGTATCTGAAGAACTACACGAAGATGCTGCTCATGCTCTGCTTCACTCTTACTATAGACTAAGATGTCGTCTATGAACACAATCACGAACTGATCCAAATAAGGTATGAAGATATGATTTATGAGGTCCATGAATACAGCCAGCGCATTGGTTGCTCCAAAGGGCATAACAAGGAACTCCCAATGCCATACTGGATCTAAATGCCGTCTTCGGGATGTCCTGCTCTCTCTGATCTGGTGGTATCCTGACGGCAAATCAATCTTCGAGAATACTGCCGCTCCGCTAAGTTGATCAAACAAGTCATCTATCCTCGGAGAGGATATATGTTCTTGATTGTCACTGAGTTCAAGGTACGATAGTCAACACATAATCTGGACATACCATCCTTCTTTTTTACAAGAAGCATCGGGGCTCCCCAAGACGATCCACTAGCATGGATGAAACCCTTGGTCCCGAGTTCTTCAATCATCTGATACAAGATCTCTAATTCTGACGCTGCCATCCGTTAGACTATCTCTAACGCTGGTACTATTTCGAGGATCAAGTATATGTAGAACTCGATCTCTCTCGCTCTGGTGGCATACCTGGAAGCTCATCGGGAAAAACATCGAGAAACTCTTCTACAACTCGGAAAAACTGAACTGCCACTGCTACTGCCATCCGTGTTACGACCCGTACCCGGTTATCGGACTTGAGCTCGTGAGCAAGCCAGCTACGTATCATGCGGACTCCAGCCCGACTCGATTATGTATATGCTGTCCAGAGTAGTGTATCATGTCTAATCTAAATTATATCTCAATCCACAAGAATATATGAAACATGAATGAACAGGTATGGGTCATGGTCTGCAGCCCATTAGCAT
>JANAVB010003600.1:12180858-12250858 GCA_029216955.1 Iris pallida
AGTAAGGAACAATCAAGGATATCCAACGAGGCAAAGTGAACTAAGATACAAGATCTAAACACAAGGATCCTAAGACACTGGCATGCCATACTAGAAATGGCTAATAGGTCAAGGCTATAGACTGCAGTCAAGGCAAGTACTCACAATCTATAGTGTCTCAATCGAAGTCAAGGCAAGTACTCACAACCAAGGCGGTAGCCAATCCTAGTATAAAAATTCTATAGACCGTAGTAAAGGTAAGAACTCACAATCTATAGAATGTCAAGGTCAAGTCCTACTAAAGTCATGTCAAGTCAAGTCAAGTTATAATCAAGTCGAGGGAATCGTGGTGTAGGACAAGATGACTCTATCAAGGAATACATATGAAACTAACACAGGATAACCAGATAGAATTATCATAACAGAAAGGAAGAAGAATGTGCAGACACTAGAAACGTATAAAAAACTAGCTATAACAGGATGAGTGTACTAGACAAAGAATAAAGCAATCACGATTGTAAGGAAAAGAATAGCAGCGAGATAATAAACATGTATATAAATTATATTGTACAAGCTGGTAATGTATACTTGCCTGGTGGTAGCGCGAAAAACTAATAAGATATCGTCAACTAGTACGCCATAAAGCCCAAAATCCATAAATGTCTTCGAAAGCTGAAACAGACATCGCCAAAATTCTTAGAATAGTCAAATTAGCTAGAATTGTTTGTCCATAAGTCCAATTCTGGACATAGGGGCAAAACGGTAATTTCGAGCAAAAATGGTGTCCACCGTTGGACCCGTTTTGTACCGAAAAGCGTGCCAGAGTCAATGGTCTCTAAAGTCATCAAATTATATGTCAACAGGTCCAGTTTTTTGATACGAAACCAACTGTAGGTCCAACGTTGGATTCTGGTGGGCCGAGCACAAAATTGTCTGTTGAGTCGGACAGTGGGGCCCGCAAAACGACGATTCGATCAACTGTCTCAGAATCGGACCAAACTTTGCATACAGGACCATAAAAATGATACGGTCCTGTTGGCACAAGTTTTGGCTCGATCTGACGAGCGTACACAAAGTAATTGGAAAGTTTGCACAGAGGCCGATACGGTGAATTTTGACGGATACGCATCAAATTCGTCGCGTACATGCGATCAATTTGAATTTCTTCAAAGCCCATACGTCCACGAAGCTGTTATGCACCTTTCGATGCTTTCGTTTCGCGACCACGTCGCCCGAATTGGCGGGGCACACGTCGTGTGGATGAGTTTTTCAATATTTCTACTGCTATGCTTTTAGGCTCTGTTCACAGCGCTTGTGCGCGCATTTCCGGCGAACGCCGCCGTTGTACTCCGACGTACAGGTCGGGGGCGGTCGTCCGGCGACAGGGGAGGCCCTGGGTGGTCGCATGGTGTGGCTAGGGTTTTCGTTTGCGTTTGTTTCCTCTCGGCCTCTCCCTCGATATATATATATTCGAATCCCCTGTTTACTGAATCGGGGGTGTTTTGTAGTTTAAGTGGACTTTTAGGTCCACTGTTCACTCGGGTTGGGCTGGGGAAAGAGTCTCGGCCTGGGCTGGCCTGGCTTTGGAGTTGGGCTCTTGTATGGGCTGGCAGGACTGGGCTGGGATGTTTTGGTTTTATTCCTCTTCTTTTCCTTTTTCTTTTCCATTTCTATATTAGCAATTACTTATGTATATATATATATATATATATTTATATATGCAAATATATATACATATATACATACATATATATACACCTACATACATATATTTATATACATTTATACATACATACACACATATATTTATATACTTGTATACATACACCCATGTATACTGTATAATATATAGATTTATATATACATACACATGCACATATACCTATATATATACATATACATATATATAAATTCATATATATGTACATATATATATATTCACAAACATATAACAAAATAATATCTATATACGCACATATATATCTATATATATACATATATATATATTCACACATATATAACCAAATAATAATAATATTTAATAATAACCTCAATAATATAATAATGATAATAATAATAATAATAATAATGAAATTCGACAAACCAATAATGGTGTATATACTATTATGCACCGTCCAATAATCCCAAAAATGTACAAGGACCTATTTATACAAATATTAATGAATATCCACTAATAATGATATTTATAATATTTAATTAAAGAATATTTAGAAAATATTATCATTAGAACGAAATACAACACAATCATACCAGAATACACCAACACGAATGTCGTTGGACGTACCGTATGACTACATGGGCTTGGCTTGTTTTGGGTCAATCTGGACTAGTTCGGTGCAACCGGGTTCCCTAAAACTCAATAATATAAATAATAAATAAATAATCTTCGGTAAGGGTTAAGTCGCAACTTGGCCTGGTTTTCCTAGTTAGGACATCACTATGGCTCGGCCTTCCCTACCAGGGCTAATATACTAGTCAAAGCAACCATGATTCCTAGTCGTCTTATACTTCAAAATTCCACCATGGCTAATATCACCTACCGTAATAATTAACTAAATAATTATTTACAAAATTCTAAATATCATCCTTTAAATCAAATAAATAAAATAGAAATTATTTCAAAAAAAATTTCGGGAAGAGGAGTTACAATTCGCAACACTGGGGGAGAAGGTTCTACTCCGCCTCGAAAAAATGAAAACTCTGGCCCACCAAGAATACTAAAAATAATCTTACCGATATGGCAATCTATTCTAGCATTCTGGTCCCTCAACCAATCCATCCATAGGACACCATCATAATCGGCCATCGGGAATTCTATCAACCTAGCGGGAAACTCTCTACCGCTAACTACGATTCGACATGAGGAAAACTCTCTATCTACTCCCACAAGACCGTTACCAGTAAGTATATTGAGCCTTACTGATAATGACTCGGGCTCTAGTGCTATCCGTGTAGCGAATCATGCAGACATAAATTAATGCGATGCACCCGAATCAAATAATACTGATGCTGGAAAAGAGTTAACGAGAATGGTACCTGCCACCACCTTACCTGAAGCTAAGTCTTCCTCTACGGTCAAAGCCATAGCCTAACCTTGCCCTCTGGGTGCTGGTCCCCTCTGCTGGAAACCTCTCTAGCGGTTCTGAGTCTGAGCTTGGACTTGTGCAAACTACTGGGGGTTCTGCTGCTGAAATGCTTGGGCCTGAGATGACAAGGGCCTCGGTAACGGGTACTGCTGCTAATGTCGAACTGATACTGGGGCTGGTCCCCTCACCGAGGGAGGTTGAAGATAATGAACTCCCCCTATTCGGACAGTTCCCAACCCTGTGGTCCGGTGCCCTACAAACCAAGCACAAGCCTTGTGCTCTGCGATATTCCGACACTACGTGCCCTGGCTTCTCATAATGAGTGCAACCCATTGCGGAAGACTGCTTCTGCTTCTGCTGCTACTGGGGAAATACTGAGGTCGAATGCTAAATCGACGTAACGAAAGCCGCCCGCCTCGGAGCTCTAATGGTCAAAGCCCTAGCTGCCGGGGCTGGTGCTGAAGACTGGTTCATCTGGCCGTGAGACCGCTTCCGACTTCCAGTTCGGTCCACAATCCTCTGGGTGGTATACTCATGCTTCCTATCTGCTCTTAATACTACATTGAAAGTCTGATGCTGAAACTGCTCTACTGCCAGTAAAATCTCCAGGTGGAGTCCCTGCTGGAACCGCTGAGCTCTGTCGAACTCGGTCGCCACCAAGGTGGGAGCAAACTGACTAAGTCTAGAGAACTCGGTCGCATATCCATCGACCGTCCTACGTATCTATTTCAAATTAGTGAACCTCATCTGTAGATCATATCGAGCTACAGCGTCAAAGTACTTGGTCCGAAATCTCTCACAGAATACTGTCCAGGCAATAGGTCCACTAATCCAATAGCTTGTACCGCCCACCAGCTGCGGGCCAGATCCAATAACTGCAGGCGCACCACGGCCACCTTCTCGTCTTCTGGGGTCCTGGCTGCTTCTAGAATAACCTCAGTGTCCTGCAGCCAAGCGTCTGCAGCAATAGCATCTTTGCTGCCATCGAAGAAAGGAGGGTTCAAGCCCTTGAAGTTGTTGGCCGCACTGTTACCTTGATGACCACCTCTGCTCAGAGCATCTTGTACTGTCTGGTGCAATGTATCACCTCGACGATCCTGTGATGCAAGCAACTCCCTTATGAGTCCAACCAAGACTTCATCATCCTGTCTTACAGGCTGGGCTGGCTGCACTGGGGGTTCTGGACCTCCGGAAAGCATGACTCGGGAAGCTGCTCCTGAGTGCTGAGCTTGATCCTCTTGTTGCGGGGGTACTCGCTGAGCTCCTTCCGGCTGATTAGCAGGACCAAAAATAATACCGCTGAAGAAAACGACACAGGGAACAATAAGTAAGGACCAGGACAGATCAAAGATACAAGCAGGTGATCAGGTCAAGATTTTAGGAATTTAGAGGGTACGAGCAGAGATCTAGGATGAGTGCTGATTGAGACATCTATTCAGTAAACCTTACATATCTTGATTCACAAGACTTGTATGGGCCATCACTTAAACCATGTCATGCCCCTGAACCAGAATACTGGAGAGCGGGGGTGGACACAGCTAGCTACGTATATTGAAGTGTAACCCACCTCGCTATACGGTCACGGTTGTCTAGATACATGAGGGTTTAACTATAAGCCATCAGTCTCTTATCGTCATGAACAAGCCTATTGTCTCAATCTTAAGCAAGTAATAGCAGTTACAAGATGTCAGAGCACCAAATATACAATAGTAAGGCATCCCATACATTACATATTTGGATGATCATTAAGCTAGTCATACAAAATATGAAGACTAGTAAGAGTTTCAGTCATACATGATCAATCCTAGGATTTGTCAATCATGCTACAGCCCGTAGGCTGACAGTAAGTAATGTGCAATCGAGCTAACACGTGCTCGTCGACTAAACGCCTCAAAAGAATACTTTTACAATAGAGTAGAAGAGCCAAAAATAAAACCCACTCGTTGCCAGGGTTATGCCTGGTGGTCACCATCTGGCTGGAAGGTAGGGAGATCCTCTGGAGATGCTCCGGTATCTGGCCATGCAAAACCAGCTGGTTCAGATCCCAGAAAGAGCAAGTGCCACAAAGGAGGCTTCACTTAAGAACTAAAACTAGCATATTAGAACATAAAATAAGAAAGATAATAATATGACATAAAATCTAAATAGGGCAATAAATATCAAGAAGATGAGAAATTATTCTGATCAGTTATTGATAAGGTAAGTAAGCAATCATGTTACCGAAGTTACCAGGTACTAGGATAATACAAGACTTAGACTGGTTAGACTCCATCCAACATTCATGGCCAAGCAATAAGTACAGCTTGATACTTTAACTAACTAGGGCTATCACAGGCCTAGTTACTAGCAAGATGCAATAAGATGTTCCAACAGCCACAAGCCCTGCAGACCATCCAGGTTATCCAAACGCAATTAGGGGTTGAATTCATGCGGGTATATTCTCCAAGAAACACATGTACCCTTAAGTAGCTTGAAGGGTGTAACACACGAGAGTGGGCTGAAAATATGCCCTACTCGATGGCAGGCTACAAATCCTATAATGGGGCGCCTAGATAACGAGATTGCCTGTAGCTGGAAAATATCTTTATGACTACTGGATTATTCTAGTTATTAGCCTTAGCCAGTTTCAGTAGGTACCCCTGACCGTGGTACTCAGGGGTCCCTGCCCTAGACATGATACAAGACAATACTGGTTTATTTGTACAAACACAATCGTCCACGGTGTCCAGGCCATTCATTCTTGTCATGTCATGCTAGCCGTCGCAACAACATATCGAAGTATATCATGTTAGGTTACTTATCAAGAGTGCGCCACGATGGGCCAGTATCATGTCATGTTACTTGTCAAGAGTGCACCACGACAGATCACTATCGTGATCATGGAACATGTGCAGAATTAACATGGTATATGCATTTCCATCAAGGACCAAAGTTACATAGAGGGTCATGAGACATAAGCATAAATGTATCAAACAAAATAGTAAAAGGGTGCAAAGGTTATAGGAAGAGCCATGCGGCAAGGGGGATCAGGGCCATACGGCATGGCTGCCAAGAGCTATACGGCAAAAGGGGACAGGGGCCATGCGGCAAGAGGGAACAGTCTTATGCGGTAAGGGAAAATAGGCTTATACGGCAAGGCTAGAGGTAGCCATGCGGCAAGAGGGAACATGCTTATGTGGTAAGGGGAACAGGCTCATGCGGCAAGGCTAGAGGTAGCCATGCGGCAAGAGGGAACAGGCTTATGTAGCAAGGGAGAACAAGGCCATACGACAAGACTGCCAAGAGCCATGCGGTAAGGGGCCTATACGGCCAGGGTCAGGCGGGAAGCACTGTTCTTCTTCTCCATCTTTTTCGAGAAGAAGAGCCTGGGAAGTTAGAGTTTTCCAGACTTTCCAACCTTCAATCCAAGCCCCAAATCTGGACTTCCATAGGTTAAAATCGGGTAGAATGAAATTCTCTACAACATGGAACCATCAAAACTTGAAAATAATAAAGTTTGATAGATCAAGACCTAAGAAATCCAAAAAATACAATAAGCTTAGATCTACATGAAATGAACAATCAAAATTAAAAATGCTGAGTACTAAGTGTCTTAGAATCTCGTGAGAAGGACAATGGAACAACAAAAATTGAGTTCCTCTATGAAACAAGTTGTACTTTCCTAAGCCTCTCTGGTAGGTGGAGAGAGTTAATGGAGGAAGAAGAAGAAGTAAATGAAGAAGTGAATAAGGAGAGAGAAAGGGGGTTGGTAGCTTATAAAGAGGGGTTAGTATGTTGGGCCAAGTCCTAACAAATCGAGCCCAACCAAACCAAACCAAAACCAAGCCATGCCAATATTAAACCAATACAAGATTAAACCAGGATCAAGCTAAGCAAGACAAGTCTAACTACAGGTCGGGATTCCGTACACGTATACTAAAAATACGTATAACAGAAAACGGAGGTGACAGGGGTATAGGCCGGTATAGGCCAAATATACTTAGTATCGACCGTATCAAATTAGTATCGATCTATCACTTTGGTAGAGGCCGTATCAGATTGGTATTGGCCTTAGCAAATTGGTATCATCCTACCCGATATGTACATTTATCGGCCGTGTTGCTAGGATTCATATTGGCCTTATCGATTCGGTATTGGCCATATCCGATAGGTATCGACCGTGTTGGATTAGTATCGACCGTATCGGATCAGTATTGTGGAAGGTTTAGTAACAACTGTACTTGGATTTCTCTTCTAGCTCGAGAAGAGAGAAATCCAAATACAGTTGTTACTAAACCTTCCACTATACTAATCTGATAGACCCTCCATGAATTCATCCCGCCCTTCGGCGACCCCCCCTTCAGGTACTCTTTTTTCCTCCTCTCCCTCTCATTTTCCCCCTATTTTTTGGATTTTTTCATTTTTTTGCTTATTAGGGTTTCGATTATGGGTGAGGGGTTTCGACTAGGTTTCGATTAGGTTTCGACTAGGTTTCGATTAGGGCGAAGAATTTTTTTATTAGGTTTTGATTAGGTTTCGACTAGGTTTCGACAAGCATATCCACCACATTCATCTCTGTTGTTGGGTGTTTGACATTTGTTCTGGCCTATAGCTATTCTTGCGTACCCCAATCCTCTGTGACAAGGAATGAGTGCCCTATCATTCAATCCTTATTCTATCCTTGTTCGATTAAAATGGAAATTGAGACATACTCTTATGAATCCATCACACCACTAACCCATCGACGTCAGAAGTCTAAGCAACATTTAAGGCAACATGTGTTGTATTTTGTTATTTATTTATTTTTTTTTGGAAAACAACAAGCATTGTATGCATAGACCGAACACACGTTGGTCATATCATTTAAGATATGATCCTTAATACAAAGAAATGGTTCAACAAATAGTTGAAAAGTTAACATGATCAGATAGAAAAGTATTTTTGCCTAATACATGTGTTGTATTGACTCGACCCTACACAGAGTTAACACCATGGATCCCCTTTCTAGGTTATATTGCTGGGATTTGTCGAGTTTGTCTATTAATGATCCCTTCGTTGCTTCTGGTTACAAAAATCTTGCTTTTAGATATTTAATTTGGATCGGCTAAGGGGTTTGAATGTTCTCGTACAAGTCTTTCCGACTAAACCATAGTTGGTTTTAAATCCAAGCAGTAAGATCTGATAAAGAGTTCAAAACAAGTATGAAATAGCATGGGAGGAGTAATCCGTTATGAAAAATATGTAGCATTAAAACTGCTAAACTTTGCTAATAGAATTAGTAAAACAGTCTGTTGGAGTTTTCACCATTGCTCATAGCGATATTAGACCTTTTATTTGTTAATCCCCCTGCTTCTGGTTACTCTTATTAGTTAACTAGGGAATCCTTTAACTCTCTCTTGCTTTGTGAAAGTTGGTGTTCAGAATTAACACCAAGGATCCTCTTGCTTCTAGTTACTCTCTTGAGTTATGTTATCATAGGCTAGAACATGTTCACTATAAAAAATTAACAAAATGTCTAGCTAGCTTAGGTCCTATCCCCAAATTTGGAGTAAGGAGGTAGAAAAATGTGAAGTTTATGCTTAAATGACAATTATAAAAAAATAGTTTAATAAGGTGAAGACAAGGTATGCAAATAGGTAAAATCTCTATATGATCTAATTGCAAGCTCTTAAGGTGTGACACAAGAAGTTTTATAAAGTCACCATATCAAATGGCTTTAGGATCAGCAAGACTAATAAGAAAACTTGTATGCTGTTTTAGGTACACTTTTATGTTAAGTTTGGATAGGGGTGTAAGTGTAGAATTAGAAATTCACATAGTTTAATAATGGTTGAGTCTCAGACAGGAAAGGAATGTGTATGTATTAGTAGTTAGGTTTTATGTATCAGAAATATATGCATATCTCGGTTACATATAGCAAGTGTGAATTATACAAAATTGAAAATATATGTATTACATATGCATTTTTAGATTTGCCTATGGCGGGAGGCGGACGTGGACGTGGACGTGATTCAGATTTGCCTATGACGGGAGGCAGACGTGGACGTTTGCAACATGGGTCTGGCTTACGTCCGGCTCCTTTGGAGCGTCCAGGCCATCCACCTGTCGACGATGACGAGTTCCTAGATGTTCATGATGGTTTATCTCTGGGTGCGGCCCATTCATCGATCAGGGGAGCAACTCCTTCGGCCAATACTCTGACGACTACTCTGACGACTACTCCGTCGACTACTCCTACGACCACACCGGCCGCTTCTACCCCTACGACAGCTCCCATTACGGCCAATCCCTATCCGGACTTGGTGGTCAAGCATGGAGTCTGCATACGACACGTAGGAGATCCTCCGACATTACCGGAGCGCCCAGCCATCGTCTATCTTCCGGAGCTGTGGGCCGATGGGCAGACATAAGTATATGTATTTTAGTTTATTATAAATTCATATATTTATTCATATATTCTTTATAGTAGCTGATTTCGTACATTGTTTTCTTATCTCAGGTTTTTTCGATCCGCGTCGGGCGAGATGTAGGCGACTTGATTCGTCGTAATTTCCATGGGCCGTACCTGAACTTCGGCGATATCCCGGCGGAGATGCGGTTCGTTTGGCTTGACGCGTTGAGGGTATGTATAATGGTCTTTTTTACAATATGTATCAAAAATTTGTTCATTCATGTGCGTTTATCTTATTTGCAGGCATCATACTGGTGGCCGAAGCATAGGGACCAGGCCATCTAGAGGTGCTATAAGACCGTATCTAGCAAACGGATACGTGACATGATCCACGACCAGAAGGTGCTGGAGAGCCTAAGAGGTAGTGGATCAGAATATGGGTGCAAGGAGTGGCTCAGAGCAAATTTTTGGGCAGATATGAAGAAGAAAATGGAGACCCCGGCCTATCTGGCCAAGTCTGAGAAGGCGAAGGCTGCCCGTGCTAAGGCTGGTCAGCACACGGGTGGTTTGATCCCATCTTCGAAGCACATGCGCCGATTGGTGAGTGGTCTATTAAATTGTCAAATTTTTAAGTCTTAAACTCTATAAAATGAGTATTAATTTATGTTTAATTGTACAAGCATGAGGAGGTCGTCGGGAAAAGCGGAGATCCGGACACCGTCGACTTTTCCACAGTCTTTGTGCATACCCACAAGCGCAAGAGCCATGGGAAGCTCGTAGATGAGCGGGCCACCAAAGCTTATGTAAGTTTTTTTATTCTTTATATGTATTACATTTTTATAATTGTAGATGATCGGACTACGAGTATCGATATCGTTACCCCATACTCATATAGTAATAGGCCAATACCGATTTCGATTGCGATATCGATACTAATAGGAATGGTCCGATACTCAGAGTATCGGTATCGGGCCATTCCTATGTGAGTATCGGTATCGATCTATTACTATATGAGTATGTGTATCGGTATCGGCCCATTACTGTGAGTATTGATATCATTATCGGTACATTACTATGAATCTTTATATTAACTCTAAATTTATTTACGTTTATATAATATAGGAGGAGTTTGAGAGTCGGGTCGGTGAGAGGGGAGAGGGAGGTGAGGGGGCTGGACCTAGCCAGCCGACGGATTGAAACAAACTATGGGTAGATACGATCGGAGTAAGGAAATGCGGCAGCATATACGGTATTGGATCGTTTGCATCCCAGTCGTCCGTCGTTTCCAGAGCTCCACATCCACCTCCACTTGTACCAGTACTTCCCACCGGCGGTGCTGCCGTCTACGACCAGGTTACTATTACCCGTATATAAATTACATATATGGTAGTGAAGGAGCTTCTACACAGACACCTATAGTACCGGTCGTTCCGGCTCCGACTGCGGCCTCCGGCGGTTCATACTTTGACCGATTCAGCTCCGCTACAGACTCCAGCACATCCGACTACAGCACCTCCGGCTATAACATCGACGGATCCAGCATCGACTTCGAAAGTTCCTCTGTCTCGGAAGGATTTCGAAGACGCATTACGAAATATGCTAGGTAGCTACACCCACCCTCCTCCTCCTCCGCCACCGTCGACGTAGATATTGTTTGGAAACTGTTTGTATTTGGGAACAATTAGGAACATTTTTGGTATGTGTGTATTTGGAAACTGTTTGTATTTGGGAACTATTTGTAAACTTTTTGGTATGTGTGTAACTGTTTATATATCTGTATTGGAAACTGTTTATATGACTGTATATTGTGTGTGTAACTGTCAACATGGATGTGGAGTGCAGGAAACACAAATATAGACACACAAAATTATATTTTGCGACGGAACAGTGACGGAACAGCGACGGAATATCTGGAAAATTGCAGTATAGCGACGAAAGAGCGACGAAATATCTGAAACATTCCGTCACTAAGGTTCTGGAAAATATAGATTTAAAGTATAGTGACGGAATAGCGACATAACCAGTTCGTCGCTACAAGCCTGTCCGATACCAATAGCGTATCGGAAACACTTTAGCGACGTACTTTTTTGTCGCTATACCGTCACAACATTAATCCTGGAATACGCCACGGACCCATTGGTAGTTAGTCGGTAAAAGTAGCGACGAAATTTCCATCGCTAATATGTCACATTTTGTAATAAATAGTTTGTCGCTAAATCCGTCACTAATCAGTCGCTATTTCCGACAAACTAGCGACTGATTGAAATTAGCGACACGTGATTTCCCAACAAACCGTTTCCATCGCTGATATGTCGCTATTTGGCTTTAGCGACGGAAAAAACGACTTTTAGCGACGGATACCGCCGTCGCTAAAAGCCTTTTTTTGTAGTGATATACCTCAGACTAAGCTTTCATCTTCCTCCAAATCTAATGGTCTTTCTGGTAAGAGAAATATTCAGAAATACATGATCTCCTATCTAATGCTTTTGTCGATCTTATGCTGCTCGCAAATTTCTTTGAATTTGCTTCACCTTCTCTATAGTGCGAACCACTAACTCTGGTTCCAATATCTGTCGCTCACCAATATCACTCCAACATACTAGACAACGACACTTTCTTCCATAAAAGGCTTCGAATGGTGTCATCTAGATACTCGCCTAATAACTGTTATTATAATAAAACTCAACCAAATGAAGATGATCCTCCCATAAATCTTTAAAGTCAAGCATATATGCTCTCAACATATCTTTCAAGGTCTGTATTGTACACTCCGACTGTCCATCCGTCTGCAGATGATATAATGTGCTGAACTTCAATCTCGTACTGTGGCTCTCTTGCATTCTTCTCCAAAAATGTGACATAAACTTTGAATCTCTGTCAGACATAATGCTAACTGGCACTCTGTGTAGCCGTACGATTTATTTTATATACATCTCGGCTAACACCTCCGTATATTGGCTAACTCTAAATAGCAAAAAATGGACTGCCTTGGTGAGTCGGTTTACTATAACCCAAACTGCATCTTTCCCACTCGGGCTCCGTAGAAGTCACATCACAAAAATCTATTGTAATATGCTCTAATTTCTCCTCCGGAATGGGTTACGGCTGAAGCAATCCTGCTGACCTCGGATGTTCAGCCTTAACTTATTAATACACCAAATACTTTGCTACAAATCAGGCTATCTCTCGATTCATTCCATGCCACCAATAATTCTTGTCTCAAGTTTTTGTACATCTTCGTCCTTATTGGATGAATGGAATATGGTGAACTGTGTGCCTCTGCCATCAACTCCTGCTGAAGTTCTCCATTAGGAATGTAATGGCGATCTCTAGACCTCAAGGTCCCATCCTCATGAATATGCAATCCGGTCTGCATACCATTGTAAGTACCCTAATTTTTGAAAATTATTTTTATTTATTTTGTACAATTTTTATTTATTAGATTAAATTTTATTTTTTATTATGATTATAGACGTACTTATCCGTAGCTTTGATTTTTAGAGCACAGAAAATGTCAATCTTTTGAAACGTCCTTCATGTTTGAAGTAAGTATGATTACCTTCAACTTGATATATTATGTCCCATCCAAACTTTTTTCCTAACATTCTTTTGACTTCGCACAACTTCGGATCAATTTAGGTCAATTGACCGTTTATCGTAATTCTAGACCTAACTTCCAACGTAAGTTCGGAACTCGATATTGATCAAAACTAGTTGACCCAATATATGGTTTTGACTTATTTTGAGCCTATGACATATGCCAAATGTGTGCCACTCAATCGAGTTCCCATGTGCTATTTATTTGCGAATAGCACAAGAAACTCATTGGTTAACTTTTCAAGTTTAATTTGACTAGAAAATATATTTGGACCCTAATCTAGCCAACCCTACCTGGTAGAAGCCATATTAGGTTGCCATGACTTAGTAGAACTATTATAAATTTATTTTGGGATGTAATACAGCCAAATAGGTTTAAATACAATTTTGTATATATATGATTATATTTATAATAGCCTAATACTATATATATGTGTGTGTGTGTGTGTGTGTGTGTGTGTGTGTGTGTGTGTGTGTGTGGCCTTAGTCATGGTTGTCATGGTTAAGTTTCGAGATGTATATCGACTAGGAATTTTGACACAGCTAGTATAGTTGTGTGATGTGACTAGTGTGTTAGCCATGGTAGGACAGACCGAGCCATATGTGTGTTCTTACTTGAAAAACAAGTCAAAGTTGTGACTTGATATAAATGGTTCATTATTATTTATTAAGTATATTGACTTTTTAGAAGACCCGATTGTGCTAAACTAGCCCGAACTTGACCCGGTTGTACTAAAGACGTCCATGTAGATATGTGTTGTATGTACATTTTATAGTGGTATTTATTTTTAGTGACCTAGTAGGCGATATTTTATAAAAAGTGGTTATATATATTATATATATTCTTGCTATTAAATAAATACTTTATTTGAAAATATGGTAAATACTTTCCCTAAAATATATTTAGGGATTTTGGGGATTTTTAGGTCTATATATACGCTAGTATGTATACCTATTATATAAGTGCATAAGTAGATGCATTATTATTTAAGGTTGATACATATATTTATCCCTACAAATAGAAGTATTTAAATAAATTGTAAGTATATGCTATAATTACTTGGTTACCGTTTGGAATATTTTTCTAGTATAACTTGTATTTTATATGTAAATATTATCCTAAGTATATACCCATATATGTGTTTCTATATATATAACTTATATATGTGTGTATGTATAAAAAAATGTATATATAAATATACATATATAAAAAAACAAAAACAAAACCAAAAACAAAGCAAATCCAGCGAGAAATGAATTTCTTGCGAGATGGACTATCCCACCCAGAACGGCACAGAGACCCGACCCCCCTGATTATAAAATAACCGAGAGAGAGAGAGAGAGAGAAAGAGAGAGATGTGCCGGCCTACCATTGCCACTGTGCCAGGCCGCACGCATAGTGCACACCAAAAAGAGCAGCAGTCGCAGGCAGTAAAAGCAGCTCCAGAACGGTTGTGCCTCGATTACGATATCGTCGCTCGCTCGTTTTGTGAACCATCTTTGCAGGTATATAGACAACCTAACCGAGATCGACCCTTTTCAATTAGTTTAATTTTATTCTCCTTGTGTGCGACACGAATTGAGTTCAAAAATCAAGAAAAAAGTCGATTATTTGGACTATAGAACTGTCCCAACATCCCCTGTTTACGGTCGATTTACGACCAGATTATCGCAAAATTTTGAAATCCAATTGAACATAATTTTAGACAACCTACAGGACTTCGAAAATCCTTTTATAGAATTTGATTTTATCGACTATGTGTCGGGAAATTGGATTCCCAAAATTGAAAAATAGTTTTTAAAACAGAGAATTTTAAAAAAAATTATCGATAGGACGTGCGCCCCGACAAATTGGGTGATTTCGTCACAACCCGACGGCCTCGAAAGGTGTGTACGAATGTTGCGGATGTATGGGCTTTGATGGAACTCGAATTGGTTGCGTTTGTGCGACAAATTTGAGGCAAATCGGTTAAGGTATACCGTATCAGCCTCTTTGCCAAAAACCTAATTACTTTGTGTACGTTCAGCACATCACGACAAAACTTGTGCCACTGGACTCGTATCATTTTTTTGGTCATGTGAGGCATGTTTTGTCTGATTCTAAGATGGTCGACCGGAACGCTATTTTGGCGAGCCAACGATCCGACTAAACAGGCAATTTTGCGCATGGCTCACCGAGATCCAAATCTGGACATACCATTAAGTTTGTATCGAAACACAAAACTCGTAGGTATATAATTTGTCGACTTTAGAGACAATCGATTCTGTCACATATTTCAGTACAAAGCGGGTCCAACGACAGACACTATTTTGGTCCAAAATTATCGTTTTGCTTCTATGTCCAGAATTGGACTTATGAGTAGCCAAACTTAGATATATATTTTTTATACCGGACACATTGGTAATTTCTGTTTCAGCCTCCAAAGACTATTGCGAGAGTTTGGCTTTTGTGGATCACTGAGTGATTGGATATTATTGGTTCTACGTGCTACCACCAGGCAAGTATACCTTGTCCTATATACACTTTATTTTAATGCATACTTTTTTATTTCTATTTGTATGTCTCTTTTCCTGTTATATACTTGATGTCTTGTCATAATTTATTTCCATGTTTTACCATATCAACTATCTGTTGTTTACTTTCTATACACTTCCATTGTTGTTGTGTCAGTGCCTTGTTATGTACCATTACCCATTTCCCTTCTCGATCGTTAGCATGCACCATGCTGAGATAGAGATTCCACATAGAACTCTCTCCCTATATCTTGGCCGATGTCATTAGTACCTGGCTATCGACCACTCTCGATCGTTAGCACGCACTGTGCTGCGATAGGGACCTTATATAGATTGTTAGCATGCCCCATATTGCTATCTATAGGAACGTTAGCTCACGTCACATCGCGGTTTTACTCGACTTTACCTTGTAGCCACGACTAGTAGCATTACTCATACTCTAGTGTCATCACTTGTGTATTTTCTCTGTCGTTATTTTATTCATTCTTTTATGCATGTTATTTACTATGATTAGAGGCATGATTATATGTATCTTGCTAGTGCTATGAAGACTTGGTGATGTCTCCAGGTATTAGATAAAGGTATGATACAATGCTGGATGATGGTTGCTACACCAAGGCTTCAGGTATATTTAGTCGATGTTGTTGTTATTCTCTTCCTTATTTATATTTTGTCCTATATTTGTTTCTCGTTGTAATTATAGCCTTGTATTTTACAAGCTTCAACTTTCTTCTAGCTTGTTCATGATAAATGTGTTATTGGGGATCCACTCTAACACATTTATCTATTCTAGAATCAGTGTATTACGGTTTGATCAATCTTAGTGCACTTGATTCATCATTTTATCATTATTTAGTGGATTAGGATATAGTTGATTTAGAACAACCAGACAGCTTATACGTACTCAAGCTGGTTGGAGTCCTCTCGATACGTAGCTGGCATGTATACGATATCCTAGTCCTAGGTATTTTAGGACTGGGGCATTACAACCAACCTCGGTCCTATGTCGAAGTTTACGAAATCTCGCATCCGTTGGCAATGCTGCCTTGATCCTCTCGACCAATGACGACTGCACCTGAAGGCTCGTCAACTGGCTGTCTACTCCTGGCAATATAACTTCTATCCCCAACTTGTTGGTCCATTGTTTAATGATCATACCTGATTTGATAATCAACATCAACTTTGGTCAATAAGCAAACTAAAAATACTGCTACAGGATTACAGGTTTCGAATAAGAAGAACATCTACGTCTACGTCTTACTTCATCTACGTCCTACACCGACAAAGTACAGAAATCGCGTAATCATCAAGAACCAAACACATTGGAATCAAGATCAAGTCTTTTTCTATTTTATTCTATATTTTTTATATTAAGTCTAGAAAAAAATATGTAAGGTTGATAGGGATTGGTACTAGCTTAGATTTTTCTTATTCCACAAACATAAAAAGCCTACCTATCCATATTTCCAAGTCGACTATCCAAAAAGCCCAAAACCCAACACAAATTGGCCCAAACAATTATGTTCTGACCCTTACAGAACTCAGGCATAACTCATGCAGAACTCGGCCAGAACTCAGCCCGAGTTCGGTCAAGGGTAATTCAAATTCTTTTTGGCCCTCCACCATATCTGCATCGAACATTCGAATACGAGATTTCTGCATCCGAATTTGGCCCGAACTCTACTCGAATTTGGTTTATAAAAATACTATAAGTAGATGAGAACTTTCACCATTTAAAATCACTCATTCACTATCTCTTCTATATCTCTTTAAGTGTTTTCTACGAGCTAAAGCTTTCAAATCAAGCATATACCACTCTTAGTCAAAGCCAGTATAGTTCTGTTCAATCTAGTGTTTTGGTGTTGAAGAGTTGTATCAGAGACTGCATTTAGAAAATGTTCCAGTTTATAAAATTGCCCTCTGAATTCGGTCGTTTACTCGTCACCAAGAATAGTGTTGTAAGAGACTACAAGCTCTCAATTAGCTTATGAGATAGTGGATTAACATCGAGTAAGAGTAGTCGAGACTGGACTAGTCCTCTCAGAGGAAAACCAGTATACATCGCTATGCTACTGAGTTTGATTTTCTTGACTCTTACTTTATTGTAATTTAATTACTGTCGTTTACCTGCCATAGTATATAGTCTTGCTTAATTTTAAATTAGTAATATTTTTTGTTGCATACGCATACACTCTATTTATCCCCTTGGAGGTGCTCAACGCTCCTATAATTGATATCAGAGCAGGTTATACATAACCATCTAGAGAGTATATCTATGGCAGCCGTTAAATCTATATTCAACGGTGAAGAGAAATCCACAAATAGATCCCTATTATTTGATGGAACAAATTACACATACTGGAGAACAATGATGAGTTTCTTTCTTAAGTCACTGGACTTCGATCTTTGGTCGATAGTTATAGACGATTACAGGAAACCGCCTAGATTAGTGATTGATGGTGTACTAGAAGACAAGTCACATGACAAATACACGGAGCATAAAAAGACACAGGCTAGTCTAGATGCACAAGCCATCAATGCCTATTCGGTACAATTGACAAAATCGAGTTTAATCGCGTATCAACATGTACGACGTCTAATAAAATTTAGAGTGTTTTTGAGGTAACTCATGAAGAGACTTCCCAAATGAAGGAATCCAAAATTAGTAGACTAACACTGAAAAGTCCTTCAAGATGAAACTCGGTAAGTTAATTACACAGATGTTTACTGGTTTTCTTGATATTACTAATCCTTTACAATCACTTGGTAAGGATTATAGCAATCATGAGAAGATCAAGAAGGTACTACAGGCTCTAACAAAGAATTAGAACCCGAAGGCCACCGCCATCATAGAAGAAAACGACCTCGCCACAATGACTTTTGAGGCACTGATGGGCAAGCTCATGACCCATGAGGTGGACTTGCAAGAATTTGAAGAAGCAACTCCCAAAGAAAAATTAATTGCCTTCAAAGCACAAGCCAGAAGAGTCTCATTCAATGATTCTGACGAAGAAGATTATGATGGAGATGAACAGGCCCTGCTGGTTAAAATTTTCAGAAAGTTCTTAAAGTTTGAGAGATCAAACAGAAAAAAAGTCATCCAAGAAAGCAAACGAAAAAGAAACAATCTGCTTCGGATGTAAGAAGTCAGGACACATAAAGAAGGACTACCCACTATCAAAGAAGACCAGTCCATATAACCGATCAAGATCAAGCAGAAAAGCTACAACAGGTCGAAAGTACGTTAAAACAAGCATCTGGAACAAAAGTGAGGCTAGTGAATCAGAGAAGGAGGACAGACCCAACAACAGTATAAATATTTGTCTGATGGCATTCAATAAGGTATCTGATAACCATCTGTATGATGATTTTACTTTCGATGAACTAGAAACTGCCTTTAGCGAACTACTTGAAGAACACAGAAATGTGTTGGACAAGTATAAGCAATATCGTAAAGAGATTAAGGTATACACAAACGAAGTAGCTAGATTATCTAATCTTATTGAAGACATTAAAGAGACATCTATTACCGGTAACACGGAAGAGATAGCTAAGCTCAAATTAGACTATTGTGAGAATATCCTCACCATAGAGAAGAAAAAAAGAGACTATATCAAGGTACAAGAACTATATGACATAGAGAAGAAAAGACAGTTAGTAACTGAACTAAGACTCGTAGATATAACTGCTAAATATGAGGAGTCTTGTGCGATCTCTAAAAGTTAAAGATCAAGTTAGGCAAACAGGACATCCCTGTTACATGGCCTAAGGTTAGTCTTAGCACCAAACATACACCCGAATGGACTAAACCAAAGAAAGCACCTGAGCAACATGCTTTTCATAATCGTACTTTCACATACATGTTTCCAAGAAAGACACATAAGAATGTCAACAAAGAAACAAAAAGCACAATTTCAAAATAACATACACATACTGTGGTACTCACGGCACATATCACAATATTGTAGAGCTAGAAAGCTTGTTGACACTAATTTTCTTGTTTGGATTCCTAAGACTAATCATAATGGACCCTTGAAGAAATTGGTAGCAAAGGATTCATCTACTCGTTTTGTAGGTGGACCCTCAACCCTCTCATGCTAAAAGCAAGTGGATACTCGATAACGAATGTTTGTGACACATGACTGGTAATGCATCTTTATTTGCTACGCTATCGATGAAGAAATAAGGATATGTTTCCTTTGTCAACAATCTGAGAGGTGATATTATTGGTAACGACACTGTTGGTATGTCTCCCTATCCATAAATAAAAGATGTTTGTCTCGTCACAGAATTGAGACATAACCTATTGATCATAAGTTATTTAGCAGATAATGGTTATGGCATCAACTTTGTGAAAGATAAGTGTTCTATATATAAAATGTCTACTGGGAATCCCGTATATAAAGGGATCAGAGAAGATAAAATTTATGTTTTCTTTTTTAGAAGTACTAACAATGCAGGTAAGTGCTTAGTAGCCAATCAGGATAAAAGCTGACTATGACACATAAGGCTAGGACATGCTAATATTGACACTATCTCAAGGCTATGTACTAAAAAGCTGGTAAAAAGACTCCCAGAAATTACCTTCAAGAGAGATATGGTATATTCAGACGGTAAAAAGATGAAAGCAACTAGGTATTCTTTTAAATCCATCAACGTTATAAGTACTTTTAGACCTTTGTAGTTAATTCAATGGATTTATTTGGTCTCAGAAGAGTCGCTAGTCTTGGCGGTAAACTCTACGCTTTTGTTATAGTCATTGATTTTTTGCATGTACTTGGCTGTACTTTTTATCAAACAAAAGTGATGCCATTTTTGAATTTAGTATTTTACAAAAAGGTACAAAACGAAAAAGGCTTCATGATTACTAGAATTCGAAGTGATCAAGGTGGTAAATTTAAAAATGCTGATTTTAATTTTTTTTCATGATTGTGGATATTACCACGAGTTTTTTTTTTCCTAGAACTCTTCAACAAAATGATGTTGTGGAGCGAAAGAATCGTACTCTAGAGTCATGCTGAATCAACATAATCATTCTAAATATTTTGGGCAGAAGCTTTTAATACAGCCAATCATGTTTTAAATAGGGTATTAATTCGACCTATCTCGAAGAAAACTACTTATGAATTGTGGTTTGTAAGGATTCCAAACATTTCCTATTTCAAAGTTTTTGTAGTCGTTATTTTATCCTAAACACCAAGGATAACGTGGGTAAGTTCGACTCGAAGGCAAACGAAGGGATATTTCTCGGATATGCTGCCAAGAGTAAGGGATATAGAATTTTCAATAAAAGAGCAATTATTGTTAAAGAATACATTAATATTACTTTTGATGAGCTTAATAGTCAGAGATCTAGCGACAATGATGATGAGGATGTACAAAAAATCTAAGACACCCGAAGATATTGTTACCAACGAGGGCTATCTGGAAAGTCTACCTAAGAAGACGAAGTTCATGCTAGACCATCCAGAGACACTCGTAAAAGGTGATGTATCTAAAGGAGTAGGTATGCATTCTTCTACTAGAGATATAGCAGCAAACGTAGTTTTATTTCTCAAGTAGAACCTAAGTTAGTAGTAGATGCTTTTTCTGTTGAGTTTTGGATTGATGCCGTGTAAGAGAAACTTAATTAATTTGAGAGAAACCAAGTTTGAAAACTTATTCCTAAACCTATTGGTCAATCTATAATTGTTACCAAATGGGTGCTCCGAAATACATTGAGTGAGGATGGACTCGTTCTACGTAACAGAGCACGTCTAGCGGCACAAGGTTATAATCAAGAGGAAATGATTGATTATGACGAGATATATGCTCATATTGCTAGACTAGAATCCGTTCGCATGCTTTGTGCATTTGCATATTTTCACAATTTTAAACTTTTTCAAATAAACGTGAAAAGTGCATTTTTGAACGGATTTTTGAAGGAAGAATTTTTTTTTGAAATAACCCCCTAGTTTTGAAGATTTTCAAAACTCTGATCATGTTTTCAAGCTTAGAAAAGCGCGTTATGAATTCAAACAAGCACCGCATGCTTGGTTTGAACGTCTAAGTGCTTTCCTACTTGAAAATGTTTTTCTAAAGAGAAGAGTTGATACAACCCTATTTATCAAATGTTGAGTTGACAATATTCTACTTGTGGAAATTTACGTAGATGACATTATTTTTGATTCTACTAACGAGAAACTCAGTCAAGATTTTGCTAAGTATATGCAGAGTGAGTTTGGAATGAGTATGATAGGAGAGCACAACTACGTCTTGAGGACTCCAGATCAAACAACACTTGCAGGGAACTTTCATCAATCAAGCTAAGTATACGAAGGATTTACTAAAGAAGTATGACTTCGAAAACGCAAAATCTATCGGCACACCAATGCCTACGTCGACACGACTTAACATGATGAAAGTGGCAAACCAGTCGACCAACGTAAGTATCGACGTTTGATTGGTAGTTTATTTTACTTAACTGCTAGTCGCCCTAATATCATGTTTAGCATTTGCAATTGTGTACGATATCAAGCTAATCCTAAGGAATCACACTTATGCGTCGTTAAGTGTATCTTTCGATACCTTAAAGGAACTTATACAGTCAGCTTATGGTATCCCAAAACCACATCTTTTGAGCTAATCGGTTACTCAGATGCTGATTTTGCTGGATGCAAAGTAGACCGTAAAAGTACCAGTAGTACGTGTCATTTCCTAGGAAAAGCTTTAGTTTCTTCATTTAGCAAAAAACAAAACTCTGTAGCATTATCAACAATTGAGGCTGTGTACATCGCCGCAGGAAGTTGTTGTGCTCAGATATTATAGATAAAGCAAATCCTAGAAGATTATAATCTGCACTACTCAAATATTCCTAATTATTGTGACAACACTAGCACTATTAACTTGACTAAGAATCCAGTATGTCACTTACGCATAAAGCACATAGAAATACATTATTACTTTTTACGTGATCACCAACAGATCATCAATTAGCAGACATATTCACAAAACCACTAGCTGAAGATCGATTCAATTATCTGCGTCGAGAGTTACGCATACTTAAATTTTTAGAGTCATAATGCGTTATGATTAATAAAAAAACTTAAAACTTCATATTCAGCAATTCATTAATTGAAGTTATTTTAGGTACAAGCCGAAAGGGCCCTTTTAACATACATGCATAAATAGCCTGAAGTGATACGGTGTACTGGTCTTAGGACTACCGCTAGTTGGGATCCGATCTCTACAACTAACCCAAGGTGATGAATATTAAAAAATCAGTGAATTAAATGATTATGAGTTGTTTTTATCATTCATTACCCATTAAATGATGTAAAATTTGAGTAACAGAACTCGACCAGAACTTGGACCGAGCTCTGACCGAGTTTGGGCCGAACTCTATGTCGGGCTTTCCTATAACAACAGCGAACAACATGGCACTTTTTTCCTATTCCTCCTCCTTCTTCTTCCCCAAGCACAGCCACCTCTAAACCCTAAAAACCAAACCCTAAAATCTAGAAAACACCTTCCCATGTCTCGTACCCTATTTTTTGGATTTAAAGGTACTAGGAAGGCATTCTCTACCACTTTTTTAATCTATATTGAGGTATATATCTCTTTTTTTTTCTTTAATTTCATTTCATGGCTCCCAAACTCTTTAAGAGGAAGAAAAGACCTCCTTAAGTTCTACTATGTTTTTCCTATAAGACTAAGTTATGCATATCTTTATTTCCCTAAATTTTGATATTTTTATTTATTAATTAAAATAGTTTTTGGACATAATTATACTTATAACTAAAGTTATTATATTTATTGATCCCAAAGATTTTCCTTTATAAATTATTTTTATCTGAATAATTTAGGTACACATTTATTGTATATATATATATATATATATATATATATATATATATATATATATATATATATATTGAGTATGTTTCAATATATAGAGTTTATGTTCCTTTCTCCTTTTTCATAACAAGAATATATATATGTTTCATAATAATATTATGTTTATATATATATATATATATATATATATATATATATATATATATTTATATAAGGTTTTACTATATATTAGGATATTTCCTATTATTAGACTTACTATATATTTACAAGTATAATATATACATATGTCTAAAGAAAGAAAATAAAAAAGAAAATAAAAAGTAAAGGAAACAAAAAGGGCAACAACAGTAACCCCAAACCACAGCCGAGCCCAACCCGACATCAAGTCCTCCCCTCATATATAGACATCAAGAGAGAAGGGAGAAGCTCGAAAACCCTAACCCCCCATGACTGTATCCCCCCCAAACCTCATGTGAACCGCCTGATTATGTGCGCCACCCCCAACACCCTCCGGAGTCCGCCGCGGGTGAAGGCAGACGCGTGGCCAAGCCACATGACACAGTAGCATCAGCAACAACAATGTGCTATTTTCATAGCGAGGTTCCCGCTACCTCTATCGATCGTTTTCGGTTCGTCTTTGCAGGTTCGATCACAACACGACCCTCTTCAAACCCAATCAATTACTTTATAGTTAACTGTCGTAGATCGCCTAAAATTCGGCTCGAAGTCAAAGAAAAATCTGTTTTGTGACAGAGTTACAACTGTCCCAATACCCTGTTTGGAAGGCCATTTGCTGGCAATCCATCAAATTATTTTGAAATCTATTTGAATAGTTATTTTGACAACCTATATAGCATCTAAATGATATTTTCAGTTCTTAGTATCATATATTGATTATCAAGATAAATCTGTTTGAAAATCACAAAAAACTTGTTTAAAACTGTTTTAAAATAATTAAAACTTTGTGATACGGAGTGCGTCCCGCCAAATTGGACCACTTTGTCGTGTACCAATTGCATCGAAAGATGCGTATGGTATACCCGGACGTGTGGGCATTCGCGAAAGTTGATTTGGACGTGTGTGCATCCGAAATTAACCCGTATCCGTCGAAAATCTCCGTATCGGCCCCTTTGCAAACTAGCCAATTACATTGTGCACATTTTTCGTCTCGAGATGAAAGTTGTGCCAACATGACCATTTCAATTTTCTGGTCCTATATGCCAAGTTTGGTCCGATTTTGAGAAGGTCGACCGGAACGCCCTTTTATCGGGCCTGCGAACCGATCCAACAGGCAAATTTTGCGTAACCCACCGGAATCCAACTTTGGACATACAATTGGATTCATCTCGTCAAACTGGACCTGTAGACATATAGTTTGATAACCTTAGAGACCGTAGGTACAGGCACGCTTTTCGTTACAAAGTGGATCTAAACAAAATTACGATTTTGCCCCTGTGTCTAGAATGGACTTTTGGGTAGGCATTCTTAGACATTTTCTTTATACTAAACGTATTAGTGACGTCTGTTTCAGCATTCGAAGACTGTTGTGCAAGTTGGACTTTTGTGTGGCACACTGAGTGGTTGGTATTATCGGTTTCACCAACAAAGGACCCAGACGAGTACATTTATTGTTTGTTTTCAGTATTGTAATTCCTATATCTCATTGGTCAGTTATATCATACTTGATTCTTGACACGCTCATCACACGAGGGCACCCCATATTTCTTGTACATGTTATGTTTTTTTCTTGTATATGGTGTCGGGACGGAGAAGTACTAAATAGATATGTGATCAGACCTTAGCCTATATTTGATTTTCCTGCACAGTAGACCTTGTTAAATAAAATAGACCTCATAATTAACTTAGACCGTGTTGTGTAACTGTCCCCAGACCGATCACATATCGAAAGAGTACTTCAAAACACATAGATAGTTATATTCTCCTGTTACATTGTGCCTGATATTTTCCTGCCTGGTATTCTTCATATTTTTTGTTACTTTTCAGGATATTTCTCAACATGTATCAATGACTAACCATTGTCTTATAGTCGTTAACATATACTTGAAACTGCATTCGATAATTTGTATTTGTTCTATTCCTGACTGGAAACCAACATTTTTTAGGTTAATCGCAACAACTCTTAGCCATGGGAGATACCGGTGTACTTGCAGGCCAAAACCTAGAGATTAGTCAGATACATGTGTTGTAGTCATTTTTAATATTTGCAAGAATATTTTACTTTTCTTTGAATATCAATCTTGTAAGTGTTGTAACTAATTTAGAAATGTGAATGAGCAGTAATGTTTATTTTTGAGCATTTGTTTTATTACGGGCTCGACGGCGTTCTACCGTCGACACTGCGACGTAGGCTGGCTTGGACACGCACTCATATCCCAGAAAGCGGGTGCAGGTCGTGACAAGTTTTTGTGGTGGCCCATTCAGGTCAGTTCTGCGACTAGGAAATGCTCATTCACAATTAGGGTTAAGTTGATTTTAGGAGGATGACTAGGAATAGGAGTCCCTTATTTAAATTTATTATTGGGTAGTTAAGGTTGCTATATAGGGCATGTGATTTATGTAGAGGTTTATTGAATTCCTGTTAGATACTTGAGAAAATTTCCTAGAAGGATATTGTTGTATTTAATATGAGGGTATGACCCAAGGTAGCTTGACTTTTAGCTTTGTAATTTAGGCCTCCCTAGGGTTCATTTTCTAATCATTTGTGCAAATTTTATTTTCTTTCCTCTAATCACCATCATCAAAGTCGTACCGCCTATTTATTTCCCATTAGCCATAGTAATCTATTTTTCTAGGAGTCAAATGTTTTAATTCGATTCATAGTGTTTAAGTCTAACCTGACACAACTATTCATATATCTATTATGAACTAGTTATTCAAGATATATTTATGTTTTTCCTTGATCTTTGAATATTAGAGAAATAGAAATTTAAAAGTTTACATTTCTATTGTCTTCATAAATTTTTCTTTCTAATCTTGACCATTTGTGCCTTGCCTAAAACATCGTCATATCGTAAGTTTGTATATTTTCCTTGGACATAAGGAATTATTTTTAAAGTAACTTCTCACTCAATATATATATATATATATATATATATATATATATATATATATATATATATATATATATATATATAAAATATATATATATATATATATATATATATATATATATATATATATAGGGAGCGGATCAAAAGCCCCCCTTAGAAAATCTCCTAAAAAACCCCCCTCACTCTCAGCCGTAATTTAATGTTAATATTAATATTAATGTTAATATTAATATTAATATTAATTTTTATTTTTATAGTTATATTAATGTTAATGTTAATGTTAATGTTAATGTTAATTTTCATGTTAAGTTTAATTTTAATTTTAGTATTTAATGTTAATATTAACATTAATATTAACATTAACATTAATATTAACATTAAATTATGGCTGAGAGTGAAGGGTTTTTTTAGGGGGTTTTCTAAGGGGGGCTTTTGATCCGCTTCCATATATATATATATATATATATATATATATATATATATATATATATATATATATATATATATATATATATTTTATATATATATTTTTTTATATATATATATTATATATATATATATATATATATATATATATATATTTATATATATATATATATATATATATATTTTTATATATATATATATATATTATATATATATATATATATATATATATATATATATATATATATATATATATATATATATATATATATATATATATTAATCTCGAGTTAAGTTTTTGATTCAAATTTTTTCTCTTAATCATTGAATCTTGGATATCCGCGAAATATGGATTAAAAGAATTTTTCTTTTTTTGATTTTGATCCTTAACCTTCCTAATCAATTATTTTCTTTCCAAGAACCGATATTTATACTCCAAGGATAGATACTTACATCTTCTTGGAACTTGTTTGAAATTCGGGAACCTCCTTTAAAATTCTTATGGATATAGTTGGAAGAATATTTGTTGACTTACAAGGGCAAGACAACAGCGCATTATCGCCATTTACTTGAATTATCGAGAATGCCGGTTCACTGCAGCCAACAGCGTATTGGCGTGGCATGATCCCTAAGTTAAAATAATTTCAAAAAAACGTAGGTTATCAACGTTATTAAAAACTATACCCTATTGTCCTATTTTGATCTTCGAGTATTATGTCAATATTAGACAAAGTTAATAGAATATTCGATACCGTATCCTTATTGGAGTCATGAAACTAAGAGTTTACTGCAGCCAGATGTACATTGGCGAGGCATGGATTCTCGGTGAAACGACTTCAGACATGCATACATTTTCGAATACTTTAGAGGCTATATATTTAATTGGCATGCGACAATTAATCTTCCCAAGTGGTTGGTGTTCTATTTCTTATTACCGTCGTCTTCTCAATAAACTGGTAGTCCTTTCTTCTTTCTTACCCAAAATTCATCATTTAGTTCCTCCTAGTAATCATTTAGAATATTTTGATTTCATTTCACTAGAATCATAGTCGTACCTAGATCTTGGTTCTATAATCGTGCCTAAATAATTTTGCTTCGTGCCGAAATGATCTCAAATTTTGATCGTTCCTAAACGACCTTGATCGTGGCTAAGCTATTTGACTATAATCATAATCGTGCCTATACTTCAACTCAATTCGTATCTACTATATCACATTATCTATTATTTTGTGTAATATTCTTTTATAATCATGAGTCAAGGTACAATATCACTAATTTGGAATTTTTATAACCTCATTAATCCAAAAATCATTTCTTAGTTTCTAGAGTGAATAGATTGTAAGCCGTTCTGAATTTTAGAATTTTTGCGATTACGATTGATTAGGATGAGTTAGTTCCACTAGGATGACAAATTAGTGCCTTATGAATACCCACTTTCTATTTACATCTTTTGGTATCCCTTGCCATGACATTGATATTCGGAGCGTAATAGTAGCTGTTACCTCCCAACAAATTATATATGCAAGACCTAAACGAGTCCACCTTCACTTAGGCATATCATGTCCCACTTAAACATGTCCCCTTGTGCCCTATTTTCATGATGCGACTTTCAAGTCAAAAAAACTAACTAGAACCCTTACCGTAATACCGATGTACTTTCAGACTCCAATTAGAGACTCAACCTTGACTCAAACCTTTCGACCCAATATATGCTTGTGATCTACTCGAAGCCCACTATGCATATTCTACTAGTGTGCCACTCAATTGAGTCCTCTTATGCTACTTAAACACAAAAGTCACAGAAGGCACATTTTTTGGCTTCAGGAACCTAGTTAACCAACCTGACTGGCAATTAGTCCAACCACTTGAGTTGGATTGATTTTACGGATCTTGTCCAGCTAATATAGGTTAAAATCCAAGGTTCATTCTATAGTGCCCCGCTCCGCAAAGGCACAGATAAATAGTGAGATCGAATTGCTGGCTTTGCAACAGAAGACGATTGATCTGGGTGAGTGGATAAAGACTCATTTTATGATTCGCTTACGCCTAATAAGAATCTGAGTTTTTGATTGAATGCTATTGCTAATACCAAGAAGGTAATCATTGAGTATGCTTATAAGAGAATCCATATGATACCTGTATGCTAAGAAGAATTATTGCCTGCTAATAAAAAATAATATGATGCCCGTCATGCTAAAGTAGAATGTTGCCGCGATCAATAAACTGTTGCCATGCTAAATAAGATGAAACCAGAGTATGCTTTTATGTCCCTAATTGTATGCTATCAAAGAGTAGAATGCTATGCTCGTTGTTATAGAAATGTTATTATGCTTAGCTAAAGATTGTCTTGTGCCAGATGATATGCTGAAACGAATGAATGAATGACGACAATTGTATCGATCGAATGAATGAACGAAAAAGAGAAAAGCAGAGCTATGACTCTGTTGTTGAATGAACGAAATAAAAAGAGGAGCTATTGACTCTATTATAGGAAAAGAAGAGAAAAGACAAAATGATTGCTGATTGATGACCTGTGCATTGAATAGTTTTAGTTGATAGAATGAATAGTTCATGCATTGGTCTTGGACAACTTGTGCACATGGTAATAATCTCTCGATGGTTCCTGGGGCATTAGGAATCGATCGACCCGGGAGAGATTGTAATAGCATCCCTGAGGTAAATGCTAGACCTCGCGATCAGGGGGGATGTTGTGTCTATTAGCGACGAGCTGAACCATGAGTCTCGGCGGCTAATCATGGGAGCGTACCCATGGACCATCATGTAGATAGGCGTAGATTGGTGAAGAGCTGAACCCTGAGCCACAGCTGCTAGTATGTGTGTATATCAATATATAGCAGACTCGGAGAGTCACAATTGCTGGTATGTGCATGTACTAGTGCAGAGCAGAGCCTTGAGTCACAACTGCCAATCGGGTTGCATGAGTCGGTAAATGTTTTACTAAGAGGTATCAATGCAGAGACAAACTTGAGAAATGTTGGTTATGTTATGTTTATTCTAATCTTTGTCTTGTATCGGGATGGACCGTAGACTGTGGATAAGAATCACTGAATAAGTGATATCCGCTAATGCTTCTGTTTCCATAATAAAATGCTTCTTTGAATAATCTGATGTAATCAAATGTTGTTGTTCCAAGAGTTGCTAAAGATATTTGATGGCTAGAATGCTGCTAATGTCCCTAAAAGTTGCTTGAACAAGATGAATGATTATGGTTCATGAAATACGCTGCACACTCCACAGAAATGAATAGTCCCTCGTATGCTTGAAATGGATAGAAATGAACAGAAATGAAATAAACTGTGGCTTTTCCAAAGTATTTTCAAAGGAGATGTAATATGACTCTGAATATGCATGAAATAAATATAGGTAGAAGTAGCAAAATCACATCACAAGAAATATTTTCTGACTAAATGAATTAGTAATCATTTCAGACAAATTTAGCCTTTGTTCACAATCACCAGTTTGTTGATATACTGACCCATTATCAGTCTGCACGCAGGTGCAAGATGAATCGAAATGGATAGTCCGAAGCGATAGCCCGAACCTCATCCTCAGAAGCCAAAAATCAGAAGAGATGCCAAAAGATGGACATGTAGGACCGTTGAGCACCTCTAGAGGGGGGTGAATAGAGTGAGTACGAGTGCAGCAAAAAATAATCACCAATTAAAATTTAAAAATAGATATCTATGGCAGTAAATAAATAGATAGTAAATAAATGTAGCAAGAGATAGAAAGATCAAACTCAGTGATACAACGATATATACTGGTATCCATCTGAGAGGACTAATCCAGTCTAGAGTATCCTTGCTCGATGTTAATCCACTATGGCACAAGCTAATTGAGAGCTTGCAGTCTCTTACAATAGCGTGCTTAGTGACAAGTGCACGACCGACTTCACAACACCGTGCTTGGCGACGAGCGCATGACCGGCTCCGAAAACAGAGAGTTTTCTGAACTTTGAACGACGTCTTTACAACTCTAAGAACAAAACGACTCTAGATCAAATAGATATTACTAGCTTTTGGCTAAGAGATGTATAGGTAGAATATGAAAGCTTTAGATCAAATGAAAAACAACTATGAATAGAGAAGAGAAGATGAATGAATGAGTGATTTGAAATAAGAAATTATCTTCTATTTATAGGTGTTTTTGAAGACCGGACTCGGACATAGTTCGGGCAGAGTTTTGATGCAAAGATTTCACAAACGAACGTTGCATGCAGATTTGGAGGCAACAAACATTTGAATTCAAACTGACCAAACTCGGGCCGAACTCGGCCAGAGTTCAGACCGAACTCGGTCTGAGTTCTATCTCAGTACAAATGTAAAATATTTGTCAAATTCTGTTACACAAAGTGACTGGTATGTTTGGTAAGTAGACTTTGGATGGGTAGGCTGTTAGGAGAGTGGACTGTGATTAACCTAAGCCAGTAGTATGAAGTCGATCTTACAATTTATATCCTAGACTCAATAAAGATAAAATACATAATAAATTGTAAAATGACTCAGACTGATTCCAATAAGAACGAGCTTCAGAATGATGATTTGCATGCTTGCTGGTGTAGTAGTACGTTCTTTGATATTGATTTCACTTGACCTGAAATATTTAGAAGCGGTTCGTATATTTTGTGCATTGACTTAAGTCATTGTCGATTATCAAAATCGGGTATGACCATGGAATGGGCCAACAATCTCCTTCATTTTGATAATTGACAAACTTGAGTCTATACCAAAATATATCTAAATAAAATGAAATAAAATACCTGAATTGTTTGTTTTGAAAAAAATGGTAAATGGTATTTGCGTTGCGTTACGTTGCTTTGTTGATTTTTGGTATTTCTCTTTCTCCCCTTTGTCAATGTAAAAAAATGGTTTTGGCTCCCCCGTAATGTGTGAAGCCAACAATCTTCATTAGAAGACAAAGAAAGTAATGATAGAGTAATAATCACAATGAACAAGATATCCACACAGATAACAAGTTATAGCAAAATGAACTAGAAATAAAATACGAAAATGTCATACATAATGAAAGATACAACCAACACAAACTGCTTTTAAATGTCTAACTATAAATTTTAGACAAAAAAAACTACAAAAGATCATCATCTAGTAAACTGCATCCAAAAGAACCACTAACTAAAGTCATCATCACATCGGCGTATCGTCACCTCCAGAAACATCCAGTGGAAAGTATGCAGCAGTAGGATTGAAATAAGGAAAAGTCGTCTCATCATCGAACCTAGGTCCAGGGAAGCTGGGGTGATGAAGCATCGTGACTGGATGTGTGGGGTCAAAAGAAAGGCTCCAGTGAATGTCAGCAATACTATTTCGCAACACTTGAGCCTGGGTGATATGGCGGAACTCAGATTCAAGATAACCTTGATGTCGTTGCGCTGAGAGGGCAACGAAATCATCAAAGCGCTGATAGAAATCGGAGTCGAAAACCGGAGCAGGGGCTAGAGCAGCAGCAGCAGCAGCAGGAACCTCAGGGTCATCATCGTGAACTGGAGTAGTAGGTTCAGCACTAGGAGGCAGAGGAGGAGTAGGATCCAACCTAGACCTATTAAGTTCAATGGCAGTGGCAGAGTAGGGACAAGTTTGAAGATCAATATCAAACCTCCTAAAAATAGAAGCCAAGTGCATAGGATAGACAAGATTGCATCCCGCACTTTTGCAGTTAAGCTTCCCTGCCATGACAATCTTTGGAACAGAGAAGGGGATACCAAAATGAATATGGTACATAGCTGATAACTCCATAAAGGTAATCTCGTCAGAAGATCCCTTCTTTGGAAGAAGAACAGAAAAGATAAACCTATAAAGTTCATAGAAGTTTTGATTCAAATGTTTGGAATACACCCTTCGAGGAACAGGTTTAGGGTGACACAATAATTCTTTGAAGGAATCAAGGATGACACCTTCAGGAAATTGGACATAGTAAATATCCACTAATGCCTCACCTATATCAGAAACATGAAAGTATTCGCTGATATCTGTGGCATTGAACTCTAATTCCTGCCCAGCTACACAAGAATAAAAGTTGTCGTTGTCTTTTACTTACAAATTGCAGTAAAACATATGAACCGCATTGTCATAGATATTTTCAGCAACTTTGAAAAAATCTCGGAAACCAAGACTGTTGAAAGTAGGGGTATACTCAAAAAAGATAGTAAAATTGACAGTACCCCAACATAAATTTTACGACCTAAAAAAGAACCGAACCAAAGATCAGGGAAGTCCCTATTGGGAAAAAGTCTGGAGTCGTAGTCATCAGTTCCAATAGGACGGGCTGGACTGAAGACGTTGTTCGGAACATAATCCAAGGAAGCCGATCCTGCTTGAGAGGTATCGATCTTTCTCTTCTGATGTTTGGGTGCCATTGATAAAGAAGAAAGGAAGTTGAATACCTTAAGATAGAGGATGAAGATGAAGAAGGTGGAGAGGACGACCACAAGACTCCAAAAAGCTTGAAAAGGAGGAGGAGCTTCTCTTGAGTTTTGGAGGCGTTTTCTCAGTTGAGTTGTGGAGAAAAACGAAGTGAAGGAGACGATTAAATAGCCTAGGGCCGACTATTCAGTTCCGGAAATCTGCACAGTGCCGACCGAACTCGGTCAGAGTTCGTCCCGAGTTCGGCTGTTTGCATTCCCAATGTCATAAATGCAGTATGAGTTCTAAATTTAAATTTATAACTATTATACTCCTTCATTTAGTAATTTTTATTACTTTGGGTTAGCTGTAGGGGCCGGATCCCAGCTAGCGGTAGTCCGAAGACTAGTATACCGTTTTGCTTCAGGCTATTTATGCCTTTATGACAGAAGGACCCTTCGGCTTGTATCCAAAATATTTTCTATTAATAAATTAAAAAGTTTCGAGTTATAAATAAATTTAATAAACATACTACATTATGAATCTAAAAATTCAAGTATGCCGAGCTCTCAACGCATAATGTTAAAGTGGTCTTCAGCCAGTGGTTTTGTGAAAATATTTGCTAGTTGATGATCTGTGTCAATAAATTCTAAGCATATGCCCATGTGTTAGTGATAACGTAAAAAGTGATGACGAATTTCAATGTGCTTTGTACGTGAGTGACATACAGGGTTCTTAGGCAAATTTATAGTGCTAGTGTTATCACAGTAAATAGGAATCTTAGTATAGTGCAGATTATAGTCTTCTAAGGTTTGCTTCATCCATAAAATTTGAGCACAGCAACGTCCTGTGGCGATATACTCAGCCTCAGTAGTTGATAATGCTACAAAATTTTGTTCCTTGCTAAACCATGAGACTAAGGCTTTTCCTAGGAAATGACATGTACCGCGGATACTTTTACGGTCTACTTTGCATCATGCAAAATCTGCATCCGAGTAACCTATCAGGTCAAAGGATTTGGTTTTAGGATACCATAAGCCGACTGTTGAAGTTTCCTTAAGGTATCGAAAGATACGTTTGACGACACATATGTGTGATTCTTTAGGATTTGCCTGGTATCATGCACAAATGCAAACACTGAACATAATATCAGGACGACTAGCAGTTAAATATAATAAGCGACCAATCATACCTCGATGCTTACGTTGATCGATAGGTTTGCCACTTTTATCAGTGTCAAGCTTTGTAGATGTAGCCATTAGAGTTCCGATTGGCTTTACATTTTTGAAGTCGTACTTTTTTGTATGTCCTTCGTATATTTGGCTTGATTGATGAATGTTCCCTTTGAGTGTTGTTTGATCTGGAGTCCTAGGAAGAAGTTCAGCTCTCCCATCATACTCATCTCAAATTCACTCTACATACACTTAGCAAACTCTTGACAAAGTTTTCATAAGTAGATCCGAATATGATGTCATCAACATATATTTGCACAAGAAGAATGCCATCATCTAAAGGCTTGATAAACAAAGTTGTATCAACTCTTCCTTTTTAAAAACCATTTTTAAGTAAGAAGGCACTTAGGCGTTCATACCAAGCACAAGGTGTCTGTTTGAGTCCATAGAGTGCTTTCTTAAGTTTGAAGACGTGATCAGATTTTTAAAAATCTTCAAAACTAGGGGGTTGTTTCACAAACACTTCTTCTTTTAAAAATACACTTTTTACGTCCATTTGAAATAATATAAAATTTCTAAAACATGCAAATGCACAAAACATGCGAATAGCTTCTAGTCTAGCAACAGAAGCATATGTCTCGTCTTAATCAAAACCTACTTCTTGATTATAACCTTGTGCCACTAGACGTGCTTTATTGCATAGAACTTGTCCATCTTTATTTAGTTTATTTCGGAAAACCCATTTGGTACCAATTATCTATTGACCAATAGGTTTAGCAATGAGTTCCCAAACTTGGTTGCTTTTAAATTAATTAAGTTCGTCTTGCATGGCATCAATCCAAAACTCATCATTAAAAGCATTTGCTACATTTTTAGGTTCTGTTTGTGAAATAAAAGCTACATTTGCTGCTATTTCAGAATCTCTATAAGAAGAGCGTGTACTTACACCTTTTGATATATCTCCTATAATGAGCATCTCTGGATGATCTGGCAAGAACTTCAATGATTCAAATCTATGAGTCAGATCTTTAACAGGACTTTTATCGGTTTTAGCTTGTACATTTTTATCATCACTGTCGCTAGATCTGTGACTATTGAGCTCATCAAAAGTAAAGTTAATGGATTCTTCAACAATTATAGATCTTTTATTGAAAATTCTATATCTCATACTCTTATCAGCATATTCGAGAAATATCCCTTCATCTGCTTTAGGGTCAAACTTTCCCAAGTTGTCCTTGGTGTTGAGGATAAAATAATGACATCCAAAAATATTAAAATAAGAAATATTTGGAATCCTTCCAAACCAAAGTTCATAAGGTATTTTCTTCAATATAGGTTGAATTAACACCCTATTTAAAACATGACATGTTGTACTAACACTTCTGCCCAAAAATATTTAGGAAGATTATGCTGATTCAGCGTGACTCTAGCCATCTCGCTTAGAGTACGGTTCTTCCGCTCGACAACACTATTCTGTTGAGGAGTTCTAGAACAAGAAAACTCGTGATAATATCCACTATCATCACAAAACTTTTTGAAATCAGTATTTACAAATTCGTCACCATGATCACTTCGGATACGAGTAATCATGAAGCGTTTTTCATTTTGTACCTTTTTACAAAATAACATAAATTCAAAAATTGCATCACTTTTGTTTGATAAAAAGTAAACCCAAGTAAAACGAGAGAAATCATCAACAATAACAAATGCGTAGAGCTTACCGCCAAGACTAGCGACTCTACTTGGACCAAATAAATCAATATGTATCAACTGCAAAGGTCTAGAAGTGCTTACATCGTTGATGGATTTAAATGTAGACCTATGTGCTTTGTTCTTTTCACAGTCAACACATATTATATCTCTCTTGAATGGTATTTCATGGAGTCCTTTTACCAGCTTCTTAGTGCTTAGTTATGAAATAGTGTCTATATTCGCATGTCCTAGCCTCATATGCCATAGCCAGCTTTCATCTAAGTTTGCGATTAGGCATCTTCCTGCATTATTAGTACTCTCTAGAAAAAAAACATAAATATTGTCTTCTCTAATCCCTTCATATACGGAATTAACAGATGACATATCATATATGGTACATTTGTCTTTTACAAAGTTGATACCATAACCATTATCAGCCAAGTGACTTATGCTTAATAGGTTATGTTTTAATTTTGTAACTAGACAAACATCTTTTATTACAGGATAAGGAGATATACCAACAGTGCCATTTTCAATGATATCACCTCTCAGGTTGTTTCTGAAGGAGATATTTTCTTCTTTCTTCATCGATAGCGTGGCGAACAAAGATGCATCACCAGTCATGTGTGAACATCCGCTATCGAGGATCCACTTGCTTTTAGTATGAGAGGATTGAGGGTCCACCTACAAAACAAGTAAATGAATCCTTTGGTACCCATTTACTGAAGGGTCCATATTGCTTAGTCTTAGGTCTCCAAATCAATATACGATTGTCAACAAGCTTTCTTCCAAAACAATACTGTGATATGTGTCCATGATTACCACAGTATGTGCAAGTAACTTTTGAAAATGTGTTAGTAGAATTTGTGTTGACATGCATATGTGGTTTCTTTGAAAACTTATAAGTCAAAGTATGGTGATATTCGTGTTTTTTACGTACTTTCTGTGTTTTAGTCCTCTTAGGTGTATGCTTAGCATTAGGACTAAACTTAGGTTGTGTCACAGGTATAGCCTGTTTGCCTAACTTGATTTCTAACTTTTTAGAAATCGCATAAGACTCTTCATATTTAGCAGTCATATCTATGAGCCTTTGTTCTGTGACCAAGTGCTTCTTCTTCTCTATGTCATATAACTCTTGTATCTTGACATAGTCTCTTTCTTTCTTTTCAATTTTGAGGATAGCCTCATGATAGTCTACTTTAAGCTTGGCTATCTCTTCCGTGTTACCGGTAGTAGATGCCTCTTTAATATTTTCAATGAGACTGGACAGTCTAGCTACTTCGGTTGTGCATGCCTTAACCTCTTTTCAAGATTGCTTATAATTGTCAAGCACATTTCTGTGTTCTTCAAGTAGTTCGCTGAAGGCATTTTCTAACTCATCGAAAGTAAAATCGTCATACAAAGGATTTGAGGATACCTTATCAAAAGCTATAAGACAGACATTGGCATTTCCGAAGGGTCTGTCTTCTTCCTCTTTATCACTGGCATCGTTTCATGCCAGATACTTGTATTTGCGTACTTTTGACTAGTTGTTGGTTTTCTGCTTGATCTTGATCTATCGTATGGACTGCATTTCTTTCAAGTTGGACAGTCCTTCTTCGTATGCCCTGATTTCTTGCATCTAAAGCATATTATTTCTTCTTTATTGCTTTCTTGGACATCTCTCTTCCTTCTATTTGATTTCTCAAACTTTAGGAATTTTTTGAAGTTCTTTACTAGCAGGGCTTGTTTATCACCACTTGATAATTCTTTCTCAGAATCATTGCATGTTGACTTTCTGGCTTGAGCTTTAAAGGCGACTGATTTTTCCTTTGGGGTAGCTTCTTCACACTCTTGTAGATCAAGCTCATGGGGCATAAGCTTGCCCATAAGAGTTTCCAGAGTCATGGTAGTGAGATCGTTTCCTTCAATGATTACCGTTGCCTTTGGATTCCAGTTCTTGGTTAGAGCCCGTAGCACTTTTCTGATCTTTTCGTGATTACTGTAATACTTACCAAGAGATTGCAAAGGATTAGTAATATCAAGGAAACGAGTGAATAACAGTGTAATTGACTCATCAGATTTCATTTTAAAAGATTCATATTCCTGTGTTAGTCTGCTAATTTTGGATTACTTCACTTGGAAAGTACCTTCATGAGTTATCTCAAGAAGTTTCAAAATCTCATGAGACATTTTACAGGTTGAAACTCTGTTGAACTCCGTTTTTTCAATTACATAGAACAGTACGTTGATGGCTCGAGCATATAGACTAGCCTTTGCTTTTTCAGCCTCTATATATTTGTCATGAGGCTTGTCTATAACCATGCCATCAACTACTGTAGGTGCCGGTTTGTTATAACCGTCAACTACGATAGACCAAAGATCAAAGTCAAGAGACTTTAAAAAGAATGTCATTCGTATTTTCCAGTAAGTATAGTTTGTACCATCAAATAGTGGGGGTCTATTTGTGGATTGCCCTTCACCATTGAATATTGATTTTACGGCTGCTATATATACTCTCTGAGGTTTGTTATATTAGAATATAACCTGCTCTGATACCAAATGTAGGAGCATTGAGCACCTCTAGAGGAGAGGTGAATAGAGTGAGTGCGAGTGCAGCAAAAAATAATCACCAATTAAAATTTAAAAGAAGATAACTATGGCAGTGAATAAAGAGATAGTAAATAAATGTAGCAAGCGATAGAAAGATCAAACTCGGTGACACATCAATGTATACTGGTATCCCTCTGAGAGGACTAATCCAGTCTCGAGTACTCTTACTCGATGTTAATCCACTATGGCACAAGCTAATTGAGAGCTTGCAGTCTCTTATAACACTGTGCTTGGTGACAAATGGACGACCGACTTCACAACACCGTTCTTGGCGACGAGCACACGACCGGCTCCGAAAACAGTGATAGTTTTTTGAACGTTGAACGACCTCTTTACAACTGTGAGAACCAAAAGACTCTAGATCAAAATAGACATTATTGGCTTTTGGCTAAGAGATGTATAGGTAGAATATGAAAGCATTAGATCAGATGAAAAACACTTTTGAATGTAGAAGAGAAGATGAATGAATGAGTGATTTGAAATAAGAAATTCTCTTCTATTTATAGGTGTTTTCGAGGACCGAACTCGGCCAGAGTTCGGACCGAGTCCTGATGCAAAGATTTCATAAACAAATATTGCATGCAGATTTAGAGGCAACAAATTTTAGAATTCAACTGACCGAACTCGGCCAGGGTTCGGACCGAACTCGGCCTAAGTTCTGTCTCAGTACAAATGTATATTTATCAAATTTTGTTGCACAAAAGGGAATGGTATGTTTGGTAAGTGGACTTTGGATGGGTATGCTATTAGGAGAGTGGACTGTGATTAACCTAAGCCAATAGTATCCAGTCGATCTTATAATTTATATCCTAGACTCAATAAAGATAAAATACATAATAAATTATAAAATGACTTGGACTGATTCCAATAAGAACGGGCTTCAGAATGATGATTTGCATGCTTGCTGGTATAGTAGTACGTTTTTTGATATTGATTTTACTTGACCTAAAATATTTAGCAGCAGTTCGTATATTTTGTGCATTGACTTAAGTCACTATCGATTGTCAAAATCGGATGTGACCATGGAATGGGCCAACAGGACATCTGTATGCAAAAAGTTGGTTTTGTATATAAATGAATGTAATGTATGGAATGGGATCATTGTAATCTGTAATATTTCTAAGTGAATATAAGCATTGTATCCGAGAGAATTGAGAGCTTATAATCTATCCAAATGAAATCAATAAAGAGACTTGTTTCTGCTAACTTGTATTCAGTTATATTCTATAATTTGTCCGTTTCTAAATTCAAATATCTACTATATGTTCTGCTACGTTATTGTCTATCTTGTCTAAATTGTCATTGTACAGGTTTTAGCCTTGTACAAGCGCAACTTAGGCTTGCACGGTATAACGACCAAGCGAGGACGAACGATTTCGCAGAGTCTGAATCGGTGACGAAAGGACTCTGCGTGATCGGGGCGTGACAAAATGGTATCAGAGCAACACGATCCTCTTGCCAATTGTTCGATTGAATTGAAAGATGTTCTCCTTATCGAAATTTCCTTGCCTGCTTGATATCATTGATGAGATGAACGTTCCATATAATAAGTCCATAAATATTTTAAGATGACAATATATATTTTATTGATTGAGATGCTTTCTTGAACATGAGTTCGATAAGATCTGAATTGAGAGTTTTATCGATTGATAATGGCGAGGGATGAGGACTATCGCTGCTAAGGATATCGTAAGTTTCTTCTTAAGTTTCGAAGACGAAACTTTTTCTCAGTGGGTAATTATGTAGTGTCCCGCTCCACGAAGGCACTAGATAAACAGAAAGATCGAATTGTTGGCTCTGCAACAGAAGATGATTTGTCTGAGTGAGTGGATAAAGACTTATTTTATGATTTGCTTTCGCCTAATAAGAATCCGAGTTTTTGATTGAATGCTATTGCTAATAACAAGATGGTAATCATTGAGTATGCTTATAAGAGAATCCATATGATGCTTGTATGCTAAGAAGAACTGTTTCCTGCTAATAAGAAATGATATGATGCCCATCATGCTAAAGTAGAATGTTGTTACGATCAATAAATTGATTCCATGCTAAATAAGATGAAAACAGAGTCTGATTTTACGTCCCTAATTGTATGCTATCAAAGAGTAGATTGCTATGCTCGCTGTTATAGAAATGTTATTATGCTTAGCTAAAGATTGTCTTGTGCCTGATGGTCCACTGAAACGAACGAATGAATGACGATAATTGTATCGATCGAATGAATGAACGAAAAAGAGAAAAGCAGAGCTATGACTATGTTGTTCAATGAACGAAATAAAAAAAGGAGCTATTAACTCTGTTATACGAAAAAAAAGACAGAATGATTGCTGATTGATAACCTGTGTATTGAATAGTTTTAGTTGATATAATGAATAGTTCATGCATTGGTCTTGGACAACTTGTACATAAGGTAATAATCTCTCGATGGTTCCTGGGGTGTTGGGAATAGATCGACCCGGAAGAAATTATAATAGCATCCCTGAGGTAAATGCTAGACCTCATGATCAGAGGGGATGTTGTGTCGATTAGCGACGAGCTGAACCATGAGTCTCAGCGGCTAATCATGGAGCGTACCCATGGACCATCATGTAGATAGGCAGGGATTGGTGAAGAGATGAACCCTGAGCCACAACTGCTTGTATGTGTGTATATCTGTGCATAGCTGAGCCGGAGAGTCAGAACTGCTGGTATGTGCATGTACTAGTGCAGAGCTGAGACTTGAGTCACAGCTGCCAATTGGGTTGCATGAATTGGTAAATATTTTGCGAAGAGGTATCAGTGCAAAGATGAATAGGAGAAATATTGGTTATGTTATGTTTATTCTAATCCTTGTCTTGTGAAGGGATGGATCGTCGGCTATGGGTAAGAATTACTGATTAAGTGATGTCCGCTCATGTTTATGTTTCCATAATAAAATGCTTCTATGAATAATCTGATGTAATGAAATTTTATTGTTCTAAGAGTTGCTAAAGATGTTTTGATGCCTAGAATGCTGCTAATGTCCCTAAAAGTTGCTTGAACAAGATGAATAATTAAGGTTCATGAAACACGCTACACACTCCACATAAATGAATAGTCCCTCGTATGCTTGAAATGAATAAAAATGAACAGAAATGAAATGAACTATAAATTTTCGAAAGTGTTTTCAAAAGAGATGTAATCTGACTCTGAATATGCATGAAATAAACATAGGTAAAAGTATCAAGATCTCATCACAAAAATATTTTCTTACTAAATTAATTAGTGTTCGTTTGAGACAAATGTAGCCTTTATTCACAATCACCAGTATGTTGATATATTGACCCATCATCTGTCTGCACGCAGGTGCAAGATGAATTGAGATGGATAGTCTGAAGCGATAGTTCGAACCTCGTCTTCATGAGCCAGAAATTAAAAGAGATGCCAAAAAATGGACATCTGCATGCAAAGAGTTGGTTTTGCATATAACGGGATGTAATGTATGGAACGGGATCATTGTAATCTGTAATGTTTATGAGAGAATGTAAGCATTGTATCAGAGAGAATTGAGAGCTTGTAATCTATTCAAATGATATCAATATAGAGACTTGTTTCTGCTACATTATGTTCAATTATATTCTGCAAACTGTCCACTGCTAAATTTAAATATATGCTATATGTTCCGTTGCGTTATTGTTTATCTTGTCTAAATTTTCATTGTACAAGTCTTGGCCTTATTCAAGCGCAACTTAGACTTGTACGACATCACGCCCAAGCGAGGACGAACTATTCCAAAGAGTCTGTAGCGAGGACGAAAGGACTCTGCGGGATCGGGACGTGATAGAATGGTATCAGAACAACACGATCCTCTGGCCAATTGTTGATCCGATTGAATTCAAAGAAGTTCTTCTGATCGAAATTTTCTTGCTTGCATGATATCATCGATGAGATGAACGTTCCATACAATAAGTCCGTAAATATTTTAAGATGCCGGCACATTGATTGAGATGCTTTCTTGAATATGAGTTCGATATGATCTGAATTGAGAGTCTTATCGATTGATGATGGCGAGGGATGAGGATTATCGCTGCTAAGGATATCGTAAGCTTCTCCTTAAGTTTTGAGGATGAAACTTTTTCGCGGTGGGTAATTATGTAGTGTCCCGCTCCGCGAAGACACTAGATAAATAGAGAGATCGAATTGTTGGCTCTGCAACAAAAGACGATTGATCTGGATGAGTGGACAAAGACTCATTTTATGATTCACTTATGCCTAATAAGAATCTGAGTTTTTATTGAATGCTATTGCTAATAATAAGATGGTAATCATTGAGTATGCTTATAAGAGAATCTATATGATACATGTATGCTTATAAGAATTATTGCTTGTAAATAAGAAATGATATGATGCCCGTCATGCTAAAGTAGAATGTTGTCGCGATCAATGAACTGTTGTCATGCTAAATAAGATGAAAACAGAGTATGCTTTTACGTCCCAAATTGTATGCTATCAAAGAGTAGACTGTTATGCTCATTGTTATAGAAATGTTATTACGCTTAGCTAAAGATTGTCTTGTGCCTGATGGTATACTGAAACAAATGAATGAATGATGACAACTGTATCGATCGAATGAATGATCGAAAAAGAGAAAAATAGAGCTATGACTCTGTTGTTGAATGAACAAAATAAAAAAAGGAGCTATTGGCTCTGTTATACAAAAAGAAAAGAAAAGAAAAGACAAAATGATTGCTGATTGACAACCTGTGCATTGAATAGTTTTAGTTGATAGAATGAATAGTTCATGAATTGGTCTCAGATAACTTGTGCACAAGGTAATAGTCTCTCGACGGTTCCTAGGGCACTGGGAATCGATCGGCCCAGGAGAGATTGTAATAGCATCCCGGGGTAAATGCTAGACCGTACGATTAGGGGGATGTTGTATCTATTAGCGACGAGCTGAACCATGAGTCTCAGCGGCTAATCATGGGAGCGTACCCATGTACCATCATGTAGACAGTTGTGGATTGGTGAAGAGCTGAACCCTGAGCCACAGCTGCTAGTATGTATGTTTATCGGTGCATAGCTGACCCGGAGAGTCACAACTGCTGGTATGTGCACGTACTAGTGCAGAGCTAAGCCTTGAGTCACAGCTGCCAATCGGGTTGCATGAGCCGGTAAATGTTTTGCTAAGAGGAATCAGTGCAGAGACGAACAGAAGAAATATTGGTTATGTTATATTTATTCTAATCCTTGTCTTGTGCAGGGATGGACCATCGGCTATGGGTAAGAATCGATGAATAAGTGATGTCTGCTAATGCTTATGTTTCCATAATGAAATGCTTCTATGGATAATCTTATGTAATGAAATATTGTTGTTCTAAGAGTTACTAAAGATGTTTTGATGCCTAGAATGCTGCTAATGTCCCTAAAAGTTGCTTGAACAAGATGAATGATTATGGTTCATGAAACACGCTGTGCACTCCACAAAAATGAAGTCCTTCGTATGCTTGAACTGAATAGAAATGAAATGAACTGTGGCTTTTCGAAAGTATTTTCAAAAGAGATGTAATCTGACTCTGAATATTCATGAAATAAACATAGGTAAAGGTAGCAAGATCACATCACAAGAAATCTTTTCTCACTAAATGAATTAGTGATCATTTCAGACAAATATAGCCTTTGTTCACAATCACCAATATATTAATATACTGATCCATCATCAGTCTACACGCAGGTGCAAGATGAATCAAGATGGACAGTCTGAAGCGATAGCCCGAACCTTATCCTCAGGAGCCAGAAATTAGAAGAGATGCCAAAACATGGACATCTGTATGCAAAGACTTGGTTTTGTATATAAAGGGATATAATATATGGAATGGGATCATTACAATCTGTAATATTTTTGAGAGAATGTAAGCATTGTATCAGAGAGAATTAAGGGCATATAATCTATTCAAATGAAATCAATAAAGAGACTTGTTTCTGCTACCTTGTATTCAATTATATTATGTAATTTGTCCGCTGCTAAATTCAAATATCTGTTATATGTTCGGCTGCGTTATTATCTATCTTGTTTAAATTATCATTGTAAAGGTCTAGGACTTGTGCAAGCGCAACTTAGGCTTGCATGGCATCACGCCCAAGCGAAGACGAACGGTTCCACAGAGTCCAAAGCGAGGACAAAATGACTCTGTGGGATCGGAGCGTGACAGAATGGTATCAGTGCAACACGATCCTCTAGCCAATTGTTCATCTGATTGAATTCAAAGATGTTCTTCTGATCGAAATTTCCTTGCTTGCTTGATATCATCAATGAGATGAACGTTCCATACAATAAGTCCGTAAATATTTTAAGATGGGTACATGTTTTATTGATTGAGATGCTTTCTTGAACATGAGTTCGATATGATTTGAATTGAGATTCTTATCGATTGTTGATGGCGAGGGATGAGGACTATCGCTGCTAAGGATAACGTAAGCTTCTACTTAAGTTTCAAGGATGAAACTTTTTCTCGGTAGTTAATTATGTTGTGTCCTGCTCCGAAAAGACAATAGATAGATAGAGAGATCGAATTGATGGCTCTGCAACATAAGACGATTGATTTGGATGAGTGGACAAAGATTCATTTTATGATTCGCTTATGCCTAATAAGAATCTGAGTTTTTGATTGAATGCTATTGCAAATAACAAGATGGTAATCATTGAGTATGCTTATAAAAGAATCCATATGATACATGTATGCTTAGAAGAATTATTGTCCGCTAATAAGAAATGAAATGATGCCCATCATGCAAAAGTAGAATATTGTCGCGATCAATGAACTGTTGCCATGCTAAACAAGATAAAAATAGAGTATGCGTTTACGTCCCTAATTGTATGCTATCATAGAGTAGACTGCTATGCTCACTGTTATTGAAATGTTATTATGCTTAGCTAAAGATTGTCTTGTGCCAGATGGTATGCTGAAACGAATGAATGAATGAAGATAATTGTATCGAATGAATGAATAAACAGAAAAGAGAAAAGTAGAGCTATGACTCTGTTGTTGAATGTATGAAATGAAAAGAGGAGCTATTGGCTCTGTTATATGAAAAGAAAAGAAAAGACAGAATGATTGCTGATTGATAACCTGTGCATTGAATAGTTTTAGTTGATAGAATGAATAGTTCATGCATTGGTCTCGGACAACTTGTGCATAAGGTAATAGTCTCTCGACGGTTCCTGGGGTGCTGGGAATCGAATGGCCCGGAAGAGATTGTAATAGCATCCCTGAGGTAAATGCTAGACCTCACGATAAGGGGGTGTTGTGTCTATTAGTGACGAGCTGAACCATGAGTCTCAGCAGCTAATCATAGTAGCGTACCCATGGACCATCATATAGATAGGTGTGGATTGGTGAAGAGCTGAACCCTGAGCCACAGCTGCTAGTATGTGTGTATATCAGTGCATAGCTGACCCGGAGAGTCGCAACTGCTGGTATGTGCACGTACTAGTGCAGAGCTGAGCCTTGAGTCACAACTGCCAATCGGGTTGCATGATTCTGCAAATGTTTTGCTAAGAGGTATCAGTACAGAGACGAACATAAAAAATATTGGTTATGTTATGTTCATTCTAATCCTTGTCTTGTACAGGGATGGACCATCGGCTATGGGTAAGAATCACTGAATAAGTGGAGTCCGCTAATGCTCATGTTTCTATAATGAAATGCTTCTATGAATAATCTGATGTAATAAAATATTGTTGTTCCAAGAGTTGGTAAAGATGTTTTGATGCCTAGAATACTGCTAATGTCCCTAAAAGTTGCTTGAACATGATGAATGATTATTGTTCATGAAAAATGCTGCGCACTCCACAGGAATGAATAGTCCCTCGTATGCTTGAAATGAATAGAAATAAACAGAAATAAAATGAACTGTGGCTTTTTGAAAGTGTTTTCAAAAGAGATGTAATCTGACTCTGAATATGCATGAAATGAACATATGTAAAAGAAGCAAGATCACATCAGAAGAAATATTTTCTCACTAAATGAATTAATGATCGTTTCAGACAAATATAGCCTTTGTTTACAATCACCAGTATGTTGATATACTGACCCATCATCAGTCTGTACGCAGGTGCAACATGAATCAAGATGGATAATCCGAAGTGATAGCCCGAACCTTATCCTCAGAAACTAGAATTCAGAAGAGATGCCAGAAGATGGACATCTGTTTGTAAATAGTTGATTTTCTATATAAAGGGATATAATGTATGGAACGGGATCATTGTAATTTGTAGTATTCTTGAGAGAATGTATGCATTGTATCAGAGAGGATTGAGAGCTTGTAATATGTTCAAATAAAATCAATAAAGAGACCTATTTCTGCTAACTTGTGTTCAATTATATTCTGCAATCTGTCCACTGCTAAAACCCCTCCTTAAATTCTACTATGATTTTCCTATAAGTCTAAGTTATTCATATATTTATTTCCCTAAATTTTGATATTTTTATTTATTAATTAAAATAGTTTTTGGACATAATTATACTTATAACAAAAGTTATTATATTTATTGATCCCAAGGTTTTCCTTTATAAATCGTTTTTATCTGAATAATTTAGGAACACAATTATTGTATATATATTGAGTATGTTTCAATATATTTGGTTTATGTTCCTTTCTCCTTTTTTTTTAATAAGGATATATATATGTTCCAAAATAAATATTATGTTTATATATATGTATATAAGGTTTTACTATATATTAGGGTATTTTCTATTATTAGACTTACTATATATTTACAAGTATAATATATACATATGTCTAAAGAAAGAAAATAAAAAAAGAAAAGAAAAAGTTAAAGAAATAAAAGGGGCAACAGCAGTAACCCCAAACCCACAGCTGAGCCCAAACCCGACATCAAGTCTTCCCCCCTCATATATAGACATCGAGAGAGAAGGGAGAAACTCGAAAACCCTAACCCCCCATGTCTGTAGCCGCCGCCCCCAACAAGGAAAATTGCATGATCATGCGTGCCACCATAGCGGCCGCTGGAGCCGACCGCGGGCGACGGCAAACACACGGCGAAGCCACAGGACACAGCAGCAGCATCAACAGCAACGTGCTGTTTTTATAGCGAGGTTACCGCTACCTCGATCGATCGTTTCCCGATTCGTCTTTGCAGGTTCGATCCCAACACTATCCTTTTCAAACCCAATCAATTACTTTGTAGTTAACTGTCGTAGATCGCTCGAAAAATCGGCTCGAAGTTGAAGAAAAATCTATTTTATGAACAAAGTTTACAACTGTCCCAATACCATGTTTGGAAGGCCAATTGCTGGCAATCGATCAAATTATTTTGAAATCTATTTGAACAGTTATTTAGACAACCTATACAGCATCTAAATGTTGTTTACAGTTCTTAATATCATATATCGATTATCGAGATAAATCTATTTGAAAATCACAAAAAACTTGTTTAAAATTATTTTTAAAACATTAAAACTTTGCGATACGGAGTGCTTCCCGCCAAACTGGACCACTTTGTCGTGTACCAATTGCATCGAAATACGCGTATGGTATACTCGGACGTGTGGTTTTTCGTAGAAGTTGATTTTGACGTGTGTGTACGCCGGAATCAACCCGTATCTGTCGAAAATCCCCGTATCGGCCCCTTTGCAAACTACCCAATTACTTTGTGCATATTCGTCGTCTCGAGATGAAACTTGTGCCAACATGACCATATTATTTTTCTGGTCCTGTATGCCAAGTTTGGTCCAATTTTGAAAAGGTCGACCGGAACGGCCTTTTGGTGGGCCCGTGACCCGACCAGACGAGCGAATTTGTGCACGGCCCACCGAAATCCAAATTTGGACATACGGTTGGGTTCATCTCGTCAAAAAGGACCCGTAGACATATAGTTTGACAACTTTAGAGATCATATATACTAGTACATTTTTCGGTGCAAAGCGGGTCCAACGATGAACATTATTTTGACACAAAATTATAATTTTGCCCCTTTGTCCAGAATTGTACTTTTGGGTAGGCATTCTTAGATATTTCTTTTATACCAAACGTTTTGGTGATGTCTGTTTTAGCATCCGGAGGCTATTGTGCGAGTTAGACTTTTGTGTGGCATACTAAGTGGTTGGTATTATCAGTTTCACCAGCAAAGGACCAGACAAGTGCATTTATTATTTGTTTTCAGTATTGTTAAGTCCTATATCACATTGTTCAGTTATATCATACTTGATTCTTGACACGCTCATCACACGAGGGCAACCCATATTTCTTGAACATGTCATGTTCTTTTCTTGTATATGGTGTTGGGATGGGAAGTACTCAATAGATATGTGATCAGACCTTAGCCTATGTTTTATTTTCCTACACAGTAGACCTTGTTAAATAAAGTAGACATTGTTAAATAAAGTAGACCTTCTAATTAACTTAGACCTTGTGGTGTAACTGTCCCCAGACCAATCACATATCGAAAGAGTACTTCAAAACACATAGATAGTTATATTCTTCTGTTACATGCTGCCTGATATTTTCCTGCCTGGTATTCTTCATGTTTTTTGTTACTTTTATGGATATATCTCATCATGTATTTTATGACTAACCAGTGTCTTATAGCCGTTAACATATACTTAAAACTGTATTGGATAATTTGTACTCGTTCCATTCCTGACTGGAAACCAACATTTTTCAGGTTTATCGCAACAACTCTTAGCCATGGGGAGATACGGGTGTACTTGCAGGCAAAAACCTAGAGATTAGTTAGATAGATGTATTGTTGTCAATTTTAATATTTGTAAGAATATTGTACTTTTCTTTGAATACCAATCTTGTAAATGTTGTAACCAATTTAGAAATGTGAATGAGCAGTAAAGTTTAATTTTGAGCATTTGTTTATTGCAGGCTAGACAGTGTTCTACCGCCAACACTACGACATAGGCTGGCTTGGACATGTACTCGTATCCCGAAAAGCGGGTACGGGTCGTGACAAAAAGACTCTACCTCATCCTCCACGTCGGAGTATGAACCTATTAATTTGTTCAGTCCCACTCGTCCGAACGACGAAGAGGACTATGACCCTAACCTTTTTGTCTCATCTAACAGATCAACTATTTGGTTTGATCAATTTTGGTACCCGGAAATTGGTCCGGTAAATCAATAAATTTTACTATTCTCTCGGAATATGATGAAAACTTTGAAAACTTAGGTCTCCGAGACTTTTTAGAGATTTCGAGTCAAATCTATAAAAATGTTGTTTGTATATTTTATTGCAATTTGCAAGAAGCAAACGACAGTATTTATTCCTGTGTCAGCGGCAAGGAATTTGAATTCAGCTTGACAGACCTGAGCAAATATTTCCATATGCCTGACAACGGCGACGCTATGGTCGATATTAACAAAGTTCAATAACCTGCTGATATGACTCTTGAATCTGTCCAAGTAGCATTGTGTCATCCGAATTAGGTTCCCCGGACAAGGTTGTAACGTCACCTTAACTAACATTTCTATGAATTCTATCGCATCATCGATTCATCTCTGTTGCCTAAGACAAGATCCACTGATGAGATCACCTTCTTTGAGTTATCTGCTATGTACCATATCCATTTTGGCATCTCATTTTCTTTTTCCAAGACCATGATATTTGGTATGGTCAGCTGTCGGAGGACAGGCTGCAACCTCCTTTACCCTATGCATATGACGATGATCTTGCCGAAATTCGGCATTGATTTAGATATTTGTCATGTCTCTGAAATGCCTTCTGAGCTGTTTAGGTCTAGGAAGTACCCTCACCCTACACCTCCACCCAGTGGTGCTCTACCTTCACCTGATCTAGCCGTAGCCCCAGCAGATGCTCTAGCCCCTACAGCTCCAGGCCATCACTTTGACGAGCTTTATCAGAGGTTCAATGCTTTTGTCACTCTCCAAGGACAACAGCATTAGACCTATCTGACTCGATTTATCGATGCTAAGTTTACCATATTTCTCAAGCCTAGGTCTTGAAAAATGTCGTGGCTGACATACAGTGGACATTGGCACATCATCCCACTGGTCCAGCTCCTATCCTCCGTCATCCTGGTTTCGACAGACCGAGACTCGAGGATCATTCGACTTTCAAATTCTTCAATCCGACGGCAGCTTATGTTAATCAACAGCCTCATGTTGGTTCCCAGGGTGATGATGCTGATGTTTGATTCAGTCTTTAGATTAGTATTTTAGGACATGTTTGGTGGATAATGATCTTGTAGTGACACTTTCTCTACATTTTGGAATATGTTATTTTGTATCACTTCTTATGCACTTTGGACTTATTTTTCAGTTGTAGTTGGTTTCATCTATTTACTCATGCATTGCTACTGCTACTGCGAATGTCATTTTACTTGAGATGTTGGCTTGTTAGTTCCTATCATATTTTAAATATTACTATCCTTTTTCTTTGTTGTTGTGGAACCATAAGTTACGGAGAGCTGTATTTTGAGTACATGACAAAGGGGAGAAAGAGCATATACCAAAATTTTCTCAATTCAGAAACAAGTCAGGTACATATATCAAATTACGTATTATTTTGTTATATTTTGGTATAGACTCAAAGTTTGTCATTTAACAAGAATGTTGGCCAATTGGTTAATAATCACACCTGATTTTGATAATCAACGTCAACTATGGTCGAAACGTAAAATATACATACTTCTAAAGGATTACATGTTTCGAATAAGAAGAACGTCTGCATCTATGTCTAACTGCATCTATGTCCTACTACTATAAAGTACAGACATTGCATCATCGTCAAGAACCAAAAGCATTGGAATCAAGATCAAGTTTTTTCATACTTTATTATGTATTTTTTACTTTTATTGAGTCTAGGAAAAAATATGTAAGGTTGATCAGGATTGGTACTAGCTTAGGTTTGTTTCAGTCCACAAATATAAAAATCCTACCTATCCATATTTCCAAGTCCACTATCAAAAAAGCCCAAAACCTAAAACAAATTGACCCAAACAATTCTGTTCTGACCCTAACAGAACTCAGGCAGAACTCGGCCAAAACTCAGCCTGAGTTTGGCCCGAGTTCGGTCAAGGGTAATTCAAATTCTTTTTGGTCTTCTACCATATCTGCATCCAACGTTCGAATGCGAGATTTCTGGAATCGAACTCACCCCTAACTTTATTCGAATTGGTCTATAAAAATACTATAAATAGAGGAGAACTTTCACCATTTAAAATCACTCATTCACTCTTCTTCTCTATCTCTTTAAGTCTTTTTCATGATCTAAAGCTTTCAAATCAAGCAAATACCACTCTTAGCCAAAGCCAGTATAGTTATGTTTAATCTAGAGTTTTGGTGTTGAAGAGTTGTATCAGAGGCTACATTCGAAAAATGTTTCAGTTTCAAAATCATCATCTGCAGTCAGTCGTGCGCTCGTCACCAAGCACGATGTTGTAAGAAACTACAAGCTCTCAATTAGCTTGTGCCATAATGGATTAACATCGAGCAATGGTAATCGAGGCTGGACTAGTCTTCTCAGAGGAAAACTAGTATACATCGTTGTGTCGCTGAGTTTGATTTTCTTGACTCTTACTTTACTGTAATTTAATTACTGTCATTTACCTGCCATAGTATATAGTCCTTCTTAATTTTAAATTGGTGATATTTTCTACTGCACACGTACACACTCTATTCACCCCCTCTAGAGGAGCTCAACGGTCCAACACAACTTCTGTAAGTCCTCCAATAGATACGACTAAGTAGTCAAGAAAAATGCCATCTACCTCCTACTCAAAGCATCGGCTACTATATTATCCTTTCCTGGATGATACTACAAGTCAATCTCAAAATCTTTCATCAATTCCAACCATCCTCTCTGTCTCATATCCAAGTATTTCTGTGTGAAGACATATTTTAAGCTCTTATGGTCTGTAAAGATCTCTACTCGCTCCCTATGCAAGTAATGCCTCTAAAGCTTCAAAGCAAAGATCACGGCGACAAGCTGCAAGTCGTTAGTAGGATAATTCTTCTCATAACTCCTCAATTTCCTTGAAGCATAAGCCACAATCATCCCACGCTGCATCAAAACACATCCTAGTCCCTCCTGGTCCAGATGGTATTGTCAAGATGCGTGCAGTGGTCATGTGCTTCTCAACTCATCAAATGCCGCAAGACACTCCTTGGTCCAAACGAACTCTTGCTCCTTGCGGGTGTAAGCCCCCTAATTTTTTGATACTATTTTTAATTATTTTTATATGGATATTCAATATAAAACTATATTATAAAGTCAATAATGAGTATAGTAATACCTTACTGTAGCTTTAATTTCTAAAGCATAATAATTATCAATTTCTTCAATCTAATTTCATATTTGAATTATGTGCAAGTTCACATTCAGTTTGATATATCATGTCCCATCCAAAAATGTTTCTTTATGTGATATTTTTTATGTACAACTTTAGGGGTAAAATAGTCATTTTAGTTTCTACCGTAATTTTGGACTAGTTTTCCAAAAAGCAATTAAGGCCCAACTCCGATATGATTCATTTGACCCAATATATGGTTTTGACCCATTTCGAGCCTACTATGTATATGCCAATGGTGTGCCACTAAATTGAGTGCCCATGTGCTAATTATTTTTAATAGCATATAAAGCCCATATAGTGCAATTTTGGGGTTAGAATCAATTAGATTTATTTTCGGAACTTAACCCTGATCAACCAAACTTAGTGGGGACCATCCTAGGTTGCCAACCCATAGTGGAACCATATTAGAATGATTTAATTCAAATTAAGTGCAGCCATGTGCCATAAATTCTTGTATCTTTGACTTAATCAAACAATCCACCATTGACTTTCTAAATTTGGAAACTCATTAATTACTCATTGATTCAAATATGTATATTTTTCAAATGGTGCAAACAAATCTCACCAAACTTTTCTAAAATCTTTCTTAGATAAACCCTAACATATATAAGCCTCAAACCTTATATTTGAACCTAATATTTCAGTTGCCACCTCCCCCCAAAAGTAATCATCTCAAAATTCCCTTCCAGCCTTGGCCGTCGATAATACCTTGTGGCGTACCGGCAGTTTTGACCCCTTTTTGACCTTTCGTGACGCTCCACAAATATTCATTATGAAGATAACATGACCTTCTACATTCGTATAAACCCTTATATGTTCATAATCCCTTCAAGTATACCAAAATAGTCCTACAAGTCAACAAAACTTCATCTAAGTCTAAATTTGTTCCAACAGGTACGCTGTTTTGCATCTAGGGTTTTGTGAACTTCTCGACCTCATTCTTTATGAAACCAAAAGTATTGGAAAGATATTTATGTCTGTTTTTAATTCCAATTAGCCACCCACACAGTTCCAAACGGTTTGGCCGAGGAATCCATTCTACGACTGTGTGTCCATAACAGAACATATCTGTTGCAAGTAGATTTTCACCAATTTTTGAGCCGATTCATTCTTCTGAATATTTTTGGTAAAAACTAGACATCTAGAGATTTCCAATACATATCTTTTTATTGAGTTTTGAGTTTGAATAGTATTTATTAAAATTCTTGACATTTGCATTAAAACCGTAACTCAGAAAATCATGTGTTTCTTGTATCCAAAAGCTTTGATACTTCATATACCTCTACTAAAATATTTTTGTCCAAGGTTTGATGTTAAAAACATTAATTTAACTAATTTTTATAATTTTTCCAGAACTAAATATTTTTAATTATTTATTGTTTCGGGACCTAATTAGTAGGCCAAATGTGGTATGATGATGTAGTATCAATATAGGACTATTGTAATTGAGTTTCCACCAAAAAATAATATTGTTAGTAACATAAAAATATTTGTAAGTATTTTCTTGAAATTAAATTACTATTTTATATTAGTTATAAATTATTTTTATAATAGAGTTTTTTTATTTTATATGTTATATAGTGTTGTACCGACATCATGACGATTATTGGGTTTAGATAATAATATAGTGTATATACGGTAAGTCATTAGAGAGTATTAATAATAGAATATCTATTATAGGTGAACTTGGCGGGAGTTATGAAGACATTGGAGTTGGTCAAGAATACACTCAGACAACGATTACAGGGAAGTGTACATTGCTTGGTTATGGATTGTTTCTTTTATTTCTTGTTGTTTACTTTGTTAGCATTACCATGACGTAGGATCTTTGAAACTTAGTGTCCGTTTTGAAGGTTGATACTCAGTGTCAGATTCAGTAAAAAATCTAATATTTTAGTACAAGTTCTCACATGCATATTACGTAGACCGGATACATTAGATTGCCTTAGATCATATTTTTCTTATTTGTACCTTGGTATGTATATTATGTACCTTGCTAGTCCCCTAAGAACCTGGTGATCTCTCCAGGTAATTGGTTATGCAGTGATAGCCCGCTAATCATGTGAGCTATTGCTATATTCGGATCAGGTTTTTTATCATGCTTTCATATTGTATCCATTATTTATACTCTGCTTTTAGCTTAGTTTTATAGACCCATGTCATCCTTCGGGTCTAATCAAACATGTATGTTACTAAGCTGCAGATCATAAAATATATTATTCATTCTTGATTTAGTTACTCTGTGGATTGAGTTAGTTATGTTTATAGTTGAGTGATAGATAGAATTCGAATACCAAGATAGCTTATACTTATTCGAGCTAGACTGGAGTTCGCTTGATACGTAGCTGGCATGTATACAATTTCTTAGTCCTATATATTTTAGGAATGGAGCGTTACATATTTTTGTGGTGGCCCATGCAGGTCAGAGCATATTATTTTGGTTACTGTGCCTAACGAGCCTTCAATAGGATATAGTTTTAGGATGTCAATCCATAATTGCTTTGAAAATTCTTTTGTTTTTATCTATCGCCTTTGGAACTCATAATTGAAGTCAATTATCCTTCTTGAACTCTTTGTCTTGGACTCTCGTCTTTCCCTATTTCGAAAGGAGGAATACTCGTGCTTGATGAACCATTTGGATTACATTCCATCATTTGATAGAACATAGTTGATAGAAGTGTTTTAATAGAGAATTAGTTATCTAAGGTAGTAAGGGTTTGGATAGACGTCTCAAACAAATAGACTGTGTATAACCATTATAGTCTAAATTTTTATTTGAAGAAGACAGGTATCCATGCTTTACAAGACTAGGTGAATAGCTAACGTGGGTAGAATTTTATAGATACTTCTCTAAGTAATAATTAGGATATACTACAGTATAAGGTTTAACCCTAACCAGCAACTCAATAATTAAAAGACTAAATCTTGTTATCTTTTGCCTAAGATAGGACTTAAATTAGATGTACTAGAGGAATTATTATCTAACGATAGTGTAAAGATGGTTAGTTATCTAAGCATGTTAGATAGAGTAAGAAGATCTAAGTAGAATGGATGATCATCTCTATACATGGTAAGACTAGTATTCAAATGACCTATAAAAGGATAGGACTAGAAGGATGACCAATAGGTTTGTGTAGCCATCTAGCTCAGCTTCGACCTTTACCATGCAGATATGTATCAATGGTTAGGCTTACTTGTAAGGATTATACAGATTGCTTATAGGTAAAAGGAGTGGATCATTAATTGAACTATTATAGAAGTTGGTGATATAACCTATAGGAATATAGTATAGAGTTTAAGGATTGATAGATTTATGGAGGAATTATGAATTTTCTATGGTTAGTCATAGATAAAGGTATAAGAGCCAAGTTCGAAGCCTTACCTCTAGATTTGTAACTCTTTGGTAATATAGAACGTGTTGGAGAAGTAGCATATCATCTTACATGCCCCATCCTTAGAGGGAGTGCGTGATGTATTCCATGTCTCGCAGTTGAGGAAGTATGCGACGGATCCTAGCCATGTGGGCGACAATTTGAGATCACAGTGAGACCCAATCTACCATACGAGAAGCAGCCGGTTAGTATCTTGGATACTAGTGAAAAGGCACTTAGAGAGCAGACGATTAGATTGGTTTGAGTTGCATGGAAGTATCATTCTCTAGGAGAATTTAATTGGAAGTGAGAAGATTACATGCGGGAGCGATATTCCTATCTATTTGTGAATTCTGGTACTTTTAGCTTATTTGATCTTGCGTTATGGATTTTTTGCAAATTAGTATTATTTTAATTTCGAGGACAAAATTTTCTATGGTGGGTAGGTTGTAACCCCCTGATTATTTGATAATATTTTTATTTTTTATATATGGATATTTAATATAAAACTATATTATAAAGTCAACAGTGACTATAGTTGTACTATGTCACTCATGTTCCCCGTTATACGTATTTTTTGTATGGGTATACGAGATTTCTGATATTTATCAGGTGGACCGTAGTTAGACTTGTTTTGCTTAGCCTAGTCTTGGTTTAATCTTGACTTGGTTTATTTGATGGGTTTGGTTCAATTTGACTTGGTTTGGCTTGGCTTGGCTTGGTTTGGTTTGAGATGGAGAGGGTTGATATATAACCCAACTCCTTCTCTCTCTCTCTCTCCTTATTCACTTCTTTATTTACTTCTTCATCTTTTTCATTTACTTCTTCATCTTTTTCATTTATTCCTCCCACCTGCCAAGTCCTAGCAAGTGCAACTTGCTTCATGATGGATCTCAAGTTTTATTGTTCCATTCTCTTCCCTACTTGATTTTAAGCCTCTTTTGAACTTGACATTTTTGGGTTTGATGAATAGATTTTTGTAGATCTAAGTTTATAGCCTTTTCGATTTTCTTGGGTTTGGATCTACCAAACTTTATTATTTTCAAGTTTTGATTATTCTATGTTGTAGAGAATTCAATTTTACCCAAAATAAACCTTTGAAAAGTTAGATTTTGACTTGTTTTGAGGAAGTTATGGCCAAAATAAGATTTGGACATTTTTTAGTTCATCTGTCCTAAATCTGACAGAAACGATGAATAGTGCCACAGGAATGAATGGTGCCGCATGAATCAATAGTGCCGCATTGATGCATAGTGTCGCATGGCTTGCATAGTGTCGCAGGAATGAATAGTGCCGTAGGAATGAATAGTGCCGTATAAATGCATAGTCCCTCATGGCTTGCATAGTACCGCAGGAATGAATAGTATTACAGGAATGAATAGTGACACATGGATGCATAATGCCGCATGGCTTATATAGTGCTGCAGGAATGAATAGTACTGCATGGCTTGTATAGTACCGCAGGAATGAATAGTGCCGCAGGCTTGCATAGTGCCGCATGGATGCATAGTGCTACGTGGCTTACATAGTGCCGCAGGCTTGCATTGTGCCGCATGAATAAATAGTATCGCAAGAATGAATAGTGCCGCAGGTTTGTATAGTACCGCATGGATGCATAGTGCCGCATAGCTTGCATAGTACCGCAGGCTTGCATAGTGCCGCATGAATGAATAGTGTCGCATGGCTTGCATGGTGCTTATTTTGGTTGTTTTTGGTTGTCTATGTCCTATTTGGCTGAATTGTGGCCAGAATTTCTCCTAACTACCAACATAGAAGTTGTAGATCTTTTTCTTGGCTTCAAGAATATGTTACTAGCTATTTTATGCAAGTTTCTCTCATTCATGATAATGTAATGATAGAACACGATAGTGGCCTGTTAAGGCGAACTCTTAACTAGTAACAAGTAACATGACATGATAGTGGCCCGTTGTGATGCACTCTTAACAAGTAACCTTGACATGATAATACATGATAGTGGCCCGTTGTGGCACACTCTTGACAAGTAAGCATGACATAATAATCTTGATATTCTGTTGTGACAGCTACCTTGACTTGCTAAGTAACTCTTGTCTTCACACCGTGGGTGTTTGTGCTTGTATAAGCTATATGTCTCGTCTTGCATCATGTCTAGGACATGAATTCCTGGTTACCACGGTTAGGGATTCATACTGAATCTGACTAGGATAATGACTAGATTGATCAAGTAGTCCATGAAGAGATTTCCCATCTACAGGCAGTCCCGTTATCTAGGCGCTCTAATTGGACTTGTGGCCTGCCGTCGAGTAGGACACATTTCCAGCACACTGTCATGTATTGCACCCCCAAGTCACCTAATCCAACTATCTCAACTTGTGACCGAATAACCTAGATTAAGACTGCAGGGCTTGTGGCTGTTGGAACATCTCGATGCATCTTGTTAGTAATTAGGCTTGTGATAATCCTAGTTAGTTAAAGTTTCAAGCCGTACTCATTGCTTGGCCGTGATTGATGGATGGTGTCTAGTATGGTCTCGCCCAGGCAAGACCAGTACATGGTTATTTTAGCACATTACTGTTATGCTTTACTCTTGTCGATAATTGGTTGGAGACTAAGCTCTGTTCAGGTGAAGGATTACAACTCCGGTCCTTGTTTGGTTTACGAGTTGTAACTTGGCTACCAGAATAGTTCATTAGTTGTCTTATCGTTTATCACCTTGTTTTCTCTAACTCATGTCTTTTATTATCGTTTATGTCTCATGTGCTAATATGTTGATTTTAGTTCTTAAGTGAAGCCTCCCTTGTGGTACTTGCTCTTTCTGGGGTCTGACCTAGCTGGTTTTGTATGGCCAGATTTTAGAGTAGCACCCGAGGATCTTCCAACCTTCCAGCCAGATGGTGAACACTAGGCGCAACCCTGGCAACGAGTGGGTTTTATTTTGCTCTCCTACTCTATTGTAAATTATTCTTTTGAGGCGTTTAGCCGTCGAGCAAGTGTTAGCTAGTGTTGAATTTACATTCATATCTGCCTAAGGGATGTAACATGATTGACAAATCCTAGGGTTGATCATGTATGACTTAAACTCTTGTTAGTCTTCGCATTTTGTATGACTAGCTTCATAATCATCTGAATATGTAATGTTTGGGATGCCTTACTTTGTATATCTGATGATCTACCATCTTGTTATATTTACTTGCTTGCTTGAGATTGAGACACTAGGCTTGTTCTTGACCCTAAGAGACTAATGGCTTGTAGTAAACCCTCATGCATCTAGAAAGCCGTGACCGTATTGCGAGGTGGGATTCACTTCAATATACGTAGCTGGCTGTGTCTGTCCCCCGCTCTCTACTATTCTGGTTCTGGAACGTGACATACTATATCGTAGCTTTAATTTTTGAAGCACAAAAATTATCATTTTCTTCAATCTAATCCATATTTGAATTCTGTACAAGTCCACCTTCAGTTTGATATATCATGTCCCTTTCAAACATTTCCCTTGTGCTATATTTGTCATGACCCGCATCCGCTTTTCGGGATACAAGTTCTTAGTCAAGTCTAGCCTACACCACAGTATCGGTGGTAGTATCTGTCTCGGCCTCAATGATAATTTCAAATAAAACAAGTTCATATATATTGCTTATTCATAATAATTATTCCATTATAAATATGATAATACATCAAAATGATATTCGTGAACAACCCCGCTAAATGTTTAAATGAAAGAAGTATCTAATCTTTATCTCCCCTGTATAGTCTATAACAAAAAAGTAGGAAGCATGCCAAGTCACCTGCAATGATCCAGTTAGGAAAGAAGAAAAGTACAAAACTATTTCAATAATGTAACTTAATACAAAATAAGCTAGACAAATAGAGAGCAATAGAAAATAAAGAAAACATGTATTTGAACTGAAAATAATAAACATGTACCAGAAACCACTAGCAAGAACATGTATGAACGAGACAACTAATAATAAACATGTACAAGTAAAAATAGAGTATGTTTGAAATACATTTCGATATGTGAACGGCTGAGCTAAATAAGGCACATCATATAAATGGCTATCCACAATAAAAGGTACGGGTAACCCATATGTGAAGTGTATGACTTAGCTATCCACAATAACAATAATTGGGCTTCGTTCCTATACCTACTAAGCATTTTTTATCCCAACTTACTAAACAATCAATAAATGAGAAATGATACAACAAGTCCTATCGTGTCACAATCGTGTCTCAACAGGATATCGAATGAAAACACAATGATGAATAGCATTATCATGTACTAAGAACATAAGCAATAGTGTAGTTGCCTCAAGTTAAGTTGCAGTTATTGTGTGACTTGATCATATTGGCACATAAGATGACCTTTGATGATGGAATAGACTATTCCATTGAGTCCAAAATGATCCAATTAGCCAAGGGTCGATATAAAAAATTTAGGATTCACAAGAAGATAGGAAATATTCAATTAGTCACGGGCAAGATTTGGTTCAAAGGAATTGGTATAAATTAATAATCATAACCTTTAGAAAATATTTATAATATTGGAAACTATATTTTACTAGTCAAATTATTTTAGTTAAATACTTGAAAATACATAAAGTCATGCCTTTATGTCAAAACTATAATTTTAACTAAATGTAAAATACTATGATAATATTTTTCAGTTAAAAGTCATATTTAAAATACCATAAAAGTAATATATTTTAGAGATATTTAACAAATAACAATATTAATGTTAGAAAACCCAATGATGATACATAATAATACAAAATAATATTAATAATCGTAATATTAATTACTGATAACAATAATAGTAATTAATACTAGTAGTATACATTTACATATACTAGTACTACATACATATATACATTCATACATACATACATACATTTTTTAAAATATATACATACATACATACATACATACATATATTATTAAAAATAATAACAAAATAAAACTACTAATTATTACTGCTCCATTTACCATTCCTTAGCTACTAAGGAAATTTCACTTTACCATTCCTTAGCTACTAAGAAAATGATAGAGAGAGAGATCAAGCAGAAAGTACGGCAGTAAAGGAATAAGAATCCAGAGAAGGAGGAGAAGGTGAACCGCTCACCTAGGGTTTTGGCGGAGGCATGTGCGGTCGATTGCTCTCGGTTCAGGCATCGACGGTCGGGATGGACTTTGAGCGCGGTGCATGGTTGCGAGTGTCACGATCCGCACCCAGCGTAGGGGCACGAGTGTGTGACAGTGCCCAGCCTATGTCGCAGCATCGGTGGTAGAACGTTGTCTAGGTCTATCTAACTAACAATTATAAATGTCATAACCTGTCGAGATAGTCAACTCCAAATGGAAGACAAGTGATGACAATATATCATACTCAATTACAAACTAAAAGAAAGAGAATTTGTATGAAAATATGAAGACAACAAGATACAAAATATTCAGAAAAGTCTAGCATCAAAATAATATAAGTCCAAATAGTCTAGAAGTCCAAAATCTCAAAATATAACTCTAAATAATAAACATGCCAAGAGTCGACAACTGGAGACAAAGTCCAGTACAAATCTAATCTACTAAATCGCTAAGTGAGTATCCTCGGCCGGGACTAGACCCTCCTGAACCAGAGTCTCTCGATCTATACCTACTACATCCGAAGGGCCGTAATAAGTATGGCACTTGTCCTCTGCATCATCTGAAAAATATATTCAGTCAGGATTGGAATGAGATACATTTCTAATAACAGTTCCAGTAAAATGATAAAGACTATGTAGCAGTAAATAGAGAGAATATACAAGGTAAACATTAACATGGTAAGGCATAAGTAAGGCTGTAAATGAGTATAAGAGCAAGAAAGCAGGGTATATTATGTAAAAGAATCAAGAAAATACTGTCTATGTGAGTGAGCACTAGCTAGTTTCAACATGTGATCGGCTTAGAAAGTTGATACAAGAGTTTATGGCTTGGTTAATCATACATGCGGTGTTTGATTAATATTGTTCAAGGTTAAAGACTTGATACAAGGAGGGTATTGATCACAAATCTACGCTAATACTCTCTGCCCCCGACTAGTATAGTGGATCCAACCATGACACGTTACAACACGGGATTCTCTAAGAAGATAGCGAGCTTTCACAGGAATCGGTGTCCATATAATGCACAAGAACAACAATGAGGCTCGCATAAGATACACCAAGATATACAAGGAATAACATCTTATGACAGGATCCAGACAATACCAACCCATGTAACCAATGTGTCAAGAAATCTTGGATATCTACACTAAATACAGAAAACATAGAGGATATCATAAAACAAGAAATTATTAAAAAATGTACTCGCCAGAGATTCGGTATAGAGTACCAATAATGTCAGATACGGTGCCTCAAAGACCTGAATTAAAAATTATATTAATATCATGTTTGGAAATGAAAACAAGTTATACTAGTCCATTTCTAGGTCAAATGTTCAATTCTGGGCCAATTGGTCAAACCGAGTCAAACTTGTTATTTCTAGGTTGTATGAGCCTATAATCAAGCTATTGGATCCATATCCTAACTATCTAGGCTAAATTCACTTTGTGTGATACTAGGGTACCTATACTATAGTGCATCCTAAGATACTAGAAAAGTTATATTGTTATACACAAGTATAATACATATAACAATATTTTCCTAATTACCTAGCCTATAGCCTAACTAGTATTTTTACTAAAGATCCTTTCCCCCTAACCTACATGATGTTGACCTCCTCACTACAACTGAATTCTGATACACTAAAGCCCACATAACACCATACATTTCTAAACCCTCAATTCCAATAACCTATTCTTTCTCTTTTCCACTTGACTGTTAACCAAATGCTCTTCAGTTCATTCTCAAATGAATTCTCACATTTCTCAGTTCAGTTATCAACTGAACTCCACCATTCTCAGTCCCCTAATACCCTTATGGACTGATACATCAAAGTCCCCATGTTCAGTACAAGACTGAACTCAAAGCCACCCTTCAGTCCTCCATGACTGATATGGCTTCTTCCTTTCATTTCCTTATCTTTGATACATCACTGAAATCCTTATATATATATATATATATATATATATATATATATATATTTTTTTTATATATATTTGTATATACAAAATGCCCCATATATAAGTATATATATATATATATATTTTAATATATATATATATATATATATATATATATATATATATATATATATATATATATATACATGCCAAAAAAAAAATATACATCCAATTTTTTGTTCGGATGCTCTCCCGCATAGGCGATCCTGAGCCCTAAGTAGGGCTGCCGCCTGTTACCGTGGGACCTCGTCGGAGTTCGGTCCCCACTCCCCCCTCTCTCTCTTCCACGGCTACTCCTTCCGACCTCATCGCCTTGCTAGGGATCCCCGTCGACCCGACACTCCCTTCCCGAGCTTTCTTTCCCCTAAATATAGCCTTCATCTCCACCCTTCCCCCCGACTCCCACTCCCATCCCAGCCGCTCCCCTCCTTCCCCTCTACCTCCCCTCCTCCGGCTTCTTCCGCCACTTCTTCCTCCTCCCACTCCCTCACCCACCTCCCCGCCGGCGCTTCTCCACCGGAACCGCCTCCCCACGCCCTCTTTTCCGGAGCCACCTCATCGGAGCCGCCCGCTTTCCTTCCATCTTCGTTTCCCCGTCCGCCCCTTCGTCATCGAGAACACAACTGTCCTCGGCCCTCCCACCGCCATCCTACCCTTTTTCCTTCCTTCACCTTTCGGTTCCCTCGGCCAGAGCGCCCGCGTTGGGGGCGCACCCTGTGTTGCTCTCGGGAGCAGAGACCCACTGGACCCAGCCATTCTTTTCAGATGTGGCGGGCCCCCTGGCCACCTGTCACTTTCTTTCCGTGGCGCACCTCATGGTGCGACCGGCTCCTCGGGTCATGAGCTGGGCGTATTCCACTTGGAGTTGTCGCTTGGTGCAGTTGTGCCCACAGATCGGTCCATGCCCCTTAGTGCATAATTCGTAGCTGTCTAGAGCAGTGGGCCTTATGGCCACGTGCTACTGCCATATTACCCATTGGGCCAGGCCCTTTCTCCCCTTGGTGTACCTCAGGGTGCTACCGGTTACTCGGGACATGTGCTGGGCGCTATCCATTTAGATTTTCCCACTGGCGCAGTTGCACCCTTAGCTTGGTCCGCGCGACATAGTGCGCACTCTGTCGCAGTCCAGAGCAGTTAGCCTTATGGCCACGTGCTCTTGCCAGACCCGTCTAGCGCGGCTGGCGCAATCATCCGTGATGGACCCTTTGGCATCCTGTCTATGACTCCTCTTGGTGCACCTCAGGGTGCGGTTGTACCCTCGAGAGCAGTGCTGGGCATAGTCCGATTGGACGTGGGTGCTGGCGAAGTAGTGCCCTCCGCTTGGGGCGCGCCTCTTGCTGCGAATTCAGGCCTAGACATGGGCGTACATGTCGTAGGCTCCCATGCATCCCATCCCCTCCGTCTCGTTCCTCGTCCTGTACCTTCCCGTGTGGTGCCGCTGGGCACTACTATCACTCCCCCACCTTTGGTTGTGCCGGGTCCGGGCGCAACTCAGCCATTCCATTCCACTCCCTCATTTGTGCCTAATGTGGTGATTCTACTAGGTGCAGCCCCCCACCTACCCCCTCCTTTAGATTGTGCCGGGTCAGGGCCTTCCCCTTTCCTCTCTCACGCACCCTTCTCCTCTTCCTCCTCCGTCGGTTGATGTTATGATGCTCTCCGACGCGACTGGCCTACTAGGCACCCCCAGCCTTCATGGCGCTACCCAACCCCCGCCCCCTTTCGGCCCCCCTCGGATCTCTACATGCGTGCCTCCGGAGACACATGTGGGTTAGCCTCCACCACCTTAGGAGCAAGCCTTCTTCTCCCTAGCCTTGTGTCATCTGGCGCCCCCCCTTCCGGCCCCCTCTGCCTCTGGCACATATCAGCCACCGACCTCCTCCTTTGCCGATATCCTTCGTCCTGACAGAGCCCCCAAGCAGGGACTCCTGTTCTCGGACATCCTCCTTTCTGATGTTGAGTACCTACAGGCATCCCCCATGCCGATAGTGCCATTCACCGACAAAGAACTTTCGTTCCTGGCCACCCCATTCCCCTTCTCCTTTGTTCTCAAATTCTCCGTAGGCTGCCCCAAGCTAGCCATGTGGCAGAGGTTATTGCTAGTTGGCTGCTCACGGCAGAGTATAGGGCAGCCCCCTAGACCCGAGGCATATCCTGCTCCACCTATCCTCTGAACCGGACCACAGGACAGTGTGGTCCAAAGGCACCGGAAGGGTAGACTCCCACCAGATAAAGATAATCAAGTGGTCACCGCACTTTAACACCAAGGAAGATTCAGCGACGGTCGTCGCATGGGTCACCCTACCCAACCTCTCCCTCATTAGTTTTGTTCCGGCGGTTCTTAAGCGTATAACAAATTCCTTCAGGACTTACGTGGCTACTGCCGCCGAAACCAGCAACCTGATAAAAGCTCACTACGCTAAGATATGCGTATAACTCGACCTCGCCTCAGAACCCCCCAACTATATCCTTATTGACCTTATCAACCAAACTCACACTCAGCAAATCATCTACGATAACCACATTACCTACTGCACTTACTGCCATTTACGTGGTCACCTATCGAAGCACTGCCACCGCCTCCACTCGGAGCTGAGGAAGAAACCAGAGAGGTCAGAACCCAACCCCAACGGGAACCAACATCACAAATGTGCTCAATCACCCTTACTTTCTCTTCTGAACTACCACACCAGATTCAACTCCAGCGAAGGCAAATAGGCAACTCAGCAGAAAAAGCAGTGATCCCTACCACCTACCTAACCTCTCCATGTCCAATCAATTCAGTGCTATCGCATCTGAAGCCATCGGCTGCCTCCATGACTCGGTCTGCCAGAATGACTTCGACCAGGCCCCCAGAACATACCCAGAGGTCCCTTCTCCGGAGGAAACGGAAGAGCCCGTCCCAGCTCTTCGATTGCCGCCAAGCTGCAAACTCCGCATGGCAACTCCACCGTTAACGCCCTAGCCATCCTAGGGCCTGAACAGGCCATTACGGGTCTTTAGGTCATCGCCGCTGGATTCTCTCTCTAAGCGGAAGGAGACCAGATAGGCATTTTCGATGACTCCCTCTTCATCCCCTCGGAGTAGGCCTACCTCGATTCAGTAGGAGAAATGGTCGCACCCCCTAAATGCCACGACGACCCATCCCTCGACACCTTCCCTAAGAAGGCGGGGGAACCATCCATCACCAACAGGAAAGCGGACAATAAAGGGACCGCCAAATCCCCATCGATGCACACCAGGTCCGCTACAAAGCGATCCAACCAACACCTCTCAAAGCTCCATTAATGCTGAATATTCTCTCCTGGAATGTTCGCGGCCTGGCGAACAAACCAACGATGAGAAGAATCACCAGCCTTAAGAAAACCCACAAGATCGAAATCTTGATCATCCTCGAATCCAAAATCTCATACAAGAAACTCAAATCTATTCAAATACAGTTAGGCTTCCACTCGACCGTTGCCGGCAGGCACGACATTTGGATTCTCCATTCGAAAGCCGTCAAATCTGTTGTCATCTATGACCCCAGTCAAGCTCTGTCTTGCTGGAAGGAACATCCTATAATCCCCAAATGCGCGATCCTTTCAGCGGTTCACGGCAGTTGTGACATTACAGAGCGCAGACATCTCTGGAACAACCTCCTGAATACCAATCACCATAACAGCAACCTCCCATGGCTTTGCTCGGAGGCTTCAACGCCATCACTTGTAGAGAAGAGAAAAGTGGAGGCTGCCCGCCCCCTCTTTCTGCCATGTAAGACTTCAACAACTTTATTTTCAACGCTCACCTCACCTCCCTCCCGTTCATCGGCAATGCATTCACCTGGTGCAACATGCAGGAAGGCGACCGACGATAATTCTTTCGCCTTGATAGGGCATTAACGAACGCCCACTGGCTTGTTATGGGAACGACCTCCAAGCTCTCTCACCTTAACGCCACCGAATCCGACCACGCCCCACTGCTAGTTGGTATCACTAGCAATTCCAACCATTTCAGAAAGAGTTTCTGCTTCCTGGACTTCTGGAGCGAGCACCCCCAATTCCTAGGAGTCATCACAGAAGCATGGAACAGTATGGACCCCATAGACCCCCTTAATCGTGTGTCCAGTAAGCTCTAGGCTATGAAAAAAGCTCTGACAGCATGGAGCAAGCAAGCTTATGGAGATATCTTCCAAGCCATTCGCGAGACGGAGGACGACGTGACTCGTGCTGAAGCAAAATTCATGGCCGACTGCTCGCCTGAAACCATGAAGGCACTGAATCTCACAAAAGCCATCCTCAAATTCAAGCTGAATATTGAGACCGATTTTTGGAAGCTGAAAGCTAGGATCAAATGGGACAACGAGGGGGACAACAACTCTAGCTTCTTCCATGCCTACGTCAATAGGCGGAGACAAAAACTCACCCTCCATCAGATTGTCGCAGACAACGGCACCAGCATCGCCGACCAAAAGGGTATCTAAGAGGAGGCCGCAAAGTTCTATTCCAGACTTTTTTCCAAGGAGACGGTTCTTAAAGATGATACCTTCCTAGACGAGGTCCCCCTCCTTATTAGTGACACAAACAATTTATGGCTTAAACAGCCCCCTCGGAGGAAGAAGCGAAAGAAGCAGTCTGGTCCCTCGAGGATCACAGCGCCCCTGGGCCAGACGGATTTTCGGGGGCCTTCTTTCGCACCTGCTGGGATATAATCAAGTCCGACATCCACAATGCGGCATCCGCATTCTTCAAGGGAGCAACCTACCCCAGAGCCATTTCGAGCACCAACCTCATCCCGATCGCAAAGAAGAACAACCCCGAGACATTCTGCGACTTTCGACCTATCAGTCTCTGCACCTTCACCAACAAGATAATATCCAAGATCATAGACTCCCGCATGGCAGGCATCTTCCCCAAGATCATTTCGGAGGAGCAGAGTAGCTTTGTTCGGGGAAGAAACATCCAAGACAACATCATGTTGACTCAAGAATTAGTCACCTGCATGAAATTCCCAGCTAGAGGGGGCAATATTGCCATCAAATTAGACATAGAGAAAGCCTACGACAGGCTAGATTGGTAATTTATGATCTGGGTCTTCAGAGCCTTCGGCTTCTCCGAAACCTGGACCAACGTTGTGTGGAGATCGATTAGCAGCTCATGGTTCTTCACGGTTATTAACGGCCAAGCGAACGGATTCTTTAAATCCATTCGCGGGGTTAGGCAAGGAGATCCGCTATCATCCACCATCTTCATCATTGCGGCAGATGCGTTGAGCAGAAACCTTAATAAAATGACGACCTCTCCCAACTTCCAGCACTACCATACAGCTATCAGATGCCCGATCATCATCCACCTGGCTTTTGCTGAAGATATCCTTATATTCTCATCCGGAGATACGGGATCGGTGGATGTCGTCCACAATACGCTCCAGATCTATGAAAGGTGCTCTGGACATAAGATTAACCCAGAAAAGAGTGTTATCTACAACCACCACAATATCAAGAGAGAGCAAGCAGCTAGCATATCAACCACCCGATCGTTCCCCATCAAACACCCTCCAATCCTCTACCTCGGGTGCCCCCTGGTGTACGTGAAATCCAATGCCGGGATCTTCGAGAACCTGACCAATTGCATCAGAAAGAAGCTCGAAGGCTGGCACAATGCTACCCTATCCTCAGGAGGCAAGATTATCCTCATCAATCACGTCCTCACCTCTATTCCCATCTACACCCTGGCAGCGTGCTCCCTCCCCCCAAGAAAGTCATATTCCATATCGAGAGTACCTTCAGCAATTTTCTCTGGGGTCACAGTGGCGGCCACGAAAAGCACCATTGGGCTAGCTGGGACACCATGGCTAGGCCCACCGGAGAAGGGGGCCTGGGTTTTACCAAACTTTCTTACATTATTAATGCCTTCTCGATGAAATTTTGGTGGTCGCAATGCGCACCAGTAAGAACTTATGGTCCAGATTCATGAACGCCAGATACTTCAAGCATATCCACCCGTCCACAGCCATCGCTAATAGCAGATCCTCCGTGGCCTGGCACCGCATCCTTCACGAGTGGTCCCTCGCCGAACCATCGATTCGCCTTAAGGTGGGTATCGGGGAAGTATCCCTATTCCTGGAGCTCTGGGTAGGAGATTTCTTACTTCCCAACTTGACGGCGGCTTCTAGGAACAGCACTATCAAGGATCTATGGGACCCTCCTAATAACACCTGGAATTGGACCAAATTCAGTTCATGGGCTGGGCCCGAAGCAACCGATTACATCCGTCGTAGCGGGGTAAGGATCGGACCGGACGCAGATAAGCTGGTGTGGTCTCCCGACGGTTCAGGCACCTTCTCGGTTAAGTCTACCAGAAGCGTCATCCTGGGCAACGCGACCCCGTACCCTACCATTGTCTCATTCTGGCAGACGTACATCCCCAAGAAGTGGTCTTTCCTCAACTAGAGAGCCCTCCGCAATATTCTCCCCACTAACGACAATCTCAACACTATCAGGTTCAGCCTTGCCTCGGCATGCACATGCTACTCTGATC